>JAIUZE010066346.1:0-23516 GCA_022085475.1 Heliosperma pusillum
GTTTTCGTATGAATTAATAATTCACATGTTAGAAATAGAATGAAATAGCATGAAATGAATGTGATATTCTTATGTTCAAGCCTCGATGGCTAAGACTCTGTTCTAGCCGGTTTGACCAAACGGGTTTGGTCAAACTAAGATCTAGTCAGCCCGTTTTGACTGATGACCCGTCGCGGGACTCGGGTCGGGGATTTGTCTTCAAGTAAGGTTGTATTTAATTAATGAATTAGCCTTAGTAGATATGAGGCGATATGTTATTTGATTTTGATTTATATGCAATTAGTCACATGATAGGATGTTTTTCCAGTGACTGTTTAATTGTATGATATATGTCGTGTTGACTAAGTACCCATAGAGAATTATGAGTATATGGCGTCTTGACCATTCTAATTCTAAATGAGTATCTTGGAACATGACATGGATAGGCCTTACTATCTTTAACGAGTATATGTTCACCGCTTGATAGCTTTTGTGTCACTGGCTTGGGCCTTTTGATACCAAGTCGGGGGCATGGCGTCCTAAGAGTTCCGCTTTGGGAAGGGAGCCAGCTTAAGTACTAGCCATCTCTGCTTAGGGGGTCGCCTAGCAGAGTTTCTCATGTACGGTTAGGTAATGAGACAGGGAATGGGTTAGCTGTTGTCGCTAGGTCTGATCAGTCTAGGGCTAGGATGTTTTCCTACCTTGTGGTATAGACTCGAGTTACAGATGACTATTGGCCGTCCTAGGAACTGATGCCTGTTTGTAGAAGGATTGGTCTTTCATGTTTGTATGATTCTATGAGTTTGAAGGTGAGATGCAAGCGGCTAAGATTGATAGAGTTTGGATTACCGATGTAACGGATTCACATTGATACGTTCTTGATTAGGGTTTGAGTGTATCAGGGCCATGTTACATGGTAACCGCTGAGCCAGCATACCAGCTTCCCTACCTCGTGTTATATTTTATTATCGGATTCACATGATAGATTTCATATGATAGGTTATATGTTAGTTAATTGTTTCATAACATGAAAAGCATATCATATATGTTTAAGTTTGTATTTTCCATATACATGGCTTTTATGTTATTCATGTTTTATTAAACTCGACATTTCGTGGCTGGGAGAACTCGGAGTTACTCCCCACTGACTGTGGCTTCCGTGTTTATATTTAATGCGGTTGGCAGGTTTGTGATGCATACATTGGGTACATTGACGAGCTAGAGAGCGAAGTATTTACCTTGGACCTATATTCGGTTCTTAGATTGTATATTATTATACACTCGTTTTATTTCCGTATTTATACGGGAGATATGTCTTCCGTCTTGTATATTTCTTTTGTATAATATTGTTTCCGTTTTGTAGTGACTTTTTTTTATTTCAGACACCTTCATTATGTATTTAAATTATTTTTTCTTTCCGCAAATTTGAGGGTGTCACAAAGAGTGTCTTCCCCGAGTCTTTGAATAACATGATGGATTTGGATTTGATTTCCATATGAGCTTATCATTATATCTCGTATTGCCTATCTATTCTTATTGTATCTCACATGGATATCTATATATGCATGACTTTACTTTCGTATTTCCTTATATGTACGTTTGATGTGATATGGCTGGGAGAACCGGGAGTTACTCCCCACTGACTGTGGCGTTCATGTTTTTCATGGATGAACAGGTTGCTTGCTTTGGATGACTTTTTGGATATGTTATTTTGGGGTTCGGGTGTAAGCTAGCGGGCGTTGTCCCTGGAAGTTTCACCTCTAGACGATAGTAGCTAGTTTTGTTAAACACTTGTTCTTTGCTAACATTTTAAGAGACCCCGTCTCTTTGTTGTATATTCCCGTATTTAGTGGTAACATTTTGACACACCTCGTGTTATATATATCTTGCATGTTTTAAAGGTTTTTAAAATACCGTATTTCCGCATATTATTTCACATGCTTGTATGTTTTATATTTCCGCATTCGCGAGGGTTGTCACATTTACCATTCTTAGTTTTATAATCTTAGTTTCCCTTTCATTGTTAATCATGCATAAGTAATCTTTGTTCTAGGGGAAGGGTTAACATGTCTAATTAATTTATAAGTATAAATTGATTCCGGGTAGAATTTTTTTAGTTGTCTCTATTTCTTGTTTGATTCTCATGATAAACTTTGATTTAAGGCCTTAATCAATTGTTTATACTTGTCAATTTACGTCTCAAGGGCGAGAGTCGAGATGAAAATTAAAGGATTGGCAAGAATAGTTTAATGACCTAGCAAGGCTGAAAAGACGTTAGGACCCGTTAAAAAGTCGGTATGAATCCGAAAGGAATATACCATTTAAAGACTTGGACAACTATGATTTTTTTTAACCCGTAATCAACTTTGCTTTTAAATTGATTAGCATGTGAACCCCAATCCCTAGATCCTTTTCTTTATTGTATTGTTATCATTTTTATTATAGCATTTATAAATTAGTGACAAACATTTGCCAATCGTACAAGATAGAGTTCTAACCATAACTATTCACAAGTATCTCCCGTCTCCCCGAGATCGACCCCTTACTTCCCTAATTACATTAATTTGTTGTTAGCCTAGTTTGGGTTATTTATCTTTGTTAGGGTATGCGACAACCCTGTCAATGAGCGTTCTCCATACCAGATTTTCTGATTAGCTCCTTGACATATTTTTGTTGGTGAATCTTTATTCCTTCTTTAGTTTGTTGAATTTTCAATCCTAGGAAGAATTTCAATTCTCCCATCATGCTCATTTAAAATTCTGAGGTCATTAGATCTGAAAAATACTTGCACAATTTATTGTTAGTAGAACCAAAAATAATATCGTCTACATAAATTTGAGCAACAAGTAAATCAGAACCCTCGGATTTTAGAAATAGGGTTTTGTCGGTAGATCCTCTTTTAAAATTGTTTTGTAATACTCCCTCCCATCCAAACCAAAGGTTATACATACCTTATTTGGATCATCCAAACCAAACTATCCATTCCTTTTCGGGTAACAAATAAGACCAACCACTCCTCATTTACCCCCATATACTTACACAATATGCCATTACCCCACCCACTCAACTAACATTAAATATTTAAGTGGTCCTACTTCCATTCCAATACTACCCTTCCTTTTTCAATGTTTTCTTAAAACTTGTGCTCCCTCCCATGTAACCTTTGGTTTGGATGGGAGGGAGTAAACATTTGGACAATATGTCGTACCAAGCCCTAGGCGCTTGTTTCAAACCATATAAAGCTTTATCGAGTTTAAAAACATGGTTTTGAAATTTTCTATTAAAAAATCCGGGAGGTTGTTCAACAAAAACCTCTTCTTCCAAATAACCGTTAAGAAATGCAGTCTTAACGTCCATTTGGTACAGTTTCATTCCTTTATGAGCTGCGAAGGCGATAAGCAAGAGAATAGCTTCAAGTCTTGCTACAGGTGCAAAGGTCTCGTCATAATCAATCCCTTCTTGTTGATTATATCCTTGAACGACCAATCGAGCTTTATTACGAACTATAACTCCTAAGTCATCCAATTTATTTCTGAATACCCATCGAGTACCAATCACAGTTCGATTGTTAGGGCGTGGCACTAGATGCCAAACTTTATTACGTTCGAACTGTTGAAGCTCTTCTTGCATTACCACGAACCAGTCGGATTCTGCAAGTGCTTCTTTGATGTTGGTAGGCTCTATCGTAGACAGAAAAGAACAAAATGAACAAAAGTTATTTAATGTTCGTCTTGTTTGAACTCCCTTATTCAAACTTCCTAGGATATTATCCATAGAATGAGACCTCTTATATTTCCATTTCTTTGAGTTCCTAGGCTCATCATCATCTGATGAACTTTCACTTTCCTCAAATGATTCAGAATCAAGATGGGTCCCCCCTGAGTTTGACTCCGGGGTTATAGCTGAAGTTGGTACAACTTCAGTAACAAAATCTTGATCTGGGTTCAAAGTTATAGCATCATCAGCTATAACTTCGGTTTCCTTTTCCTTATTTTGAGAAGAGACATTCGTATCATCAATAATTGTCTCAGTTCTCTTTTCAAGATCATTTGCGGATTTATCAAGTTCATCATTGATTCCTTCAATAACTGCTTTATTGATTTCTAGTAAATCATTCCTTGAAAGGCGAAAGTCGGGATCATTCATGTCTTCTTCTTCATTCTGTTCAACTTGCTCAGGCACATTATCTTTATCAAATACAACATGAACACTTTCTTTTATGCACAAAGTTCTTTTGTTAAAGACTTTAAAAGCTTTACTATGATTAGAGTAACCAACAAACACAGCTTCGTCACTTCGTGGATCCAATTTGCTTAAATTACTTTTTCCATTATTATGGACAAAACATTTACTACCGAAGCAACGAAGGTGAGCTATATTGGGTTTTCTCCCTCTTAAAAGTTTTTAGGGAGTCTTTTTGAGAATTGGTCTAATCATAGCTCTATTGTGCACATAGCATGCAGTACCAATGTCTTCGGCCAGAAGTTCTTAGGAAGGCCCTACACAAAAGCATAGTGCGGGCCATGTCCTATAATGTTCTATTCATACGTTCCACAACACCGTTTTGTTGTGGGGTTCGTGGTGCAGAAAATTTATGTCATATACCATTCTCCCTACAATATTCTATAAAAGCTTGATTATCAAATTCGGTGCCATGATCCGTACGAATGGAAACTAACTTTTTATCATACTTCTTTTGGGCAAGCATCATTAGTACCACAAACTCATCGAAAGTTTCATCTTTAGTAAATAGAAAGATATTCCATACATACCTTGAGTAGTCGTCGACTAGGAAGAATACGTACCTTGATCCACCACGGCTTCTGACTTTCATAGGTCCACACAAATCCATGTGTACCAACTCAAGTGGACGTTCTGTACTTACTATTCGTTTTGGTTTGAATGAAGATCTAACTTCTTTACATCGGGCACATGAGTCAGACATCTTTTCTTGTTCGAATTTGATTGAGGGTAAACCCTCAACTAAATCCCACAATTTGAGTTTCTTTAAAATCGTTGGACTGATGTGTGCAAACCTCTTGTACCACAAGCATGAATCATCTACAGTAACTTTCATTCACATACAGGAACTTGTAGTAACTTTATTTAAATCAATCATATACACGTTCCTTTTACGTAAGCCTTCTAAAATAACATTACTAGTACATTAATTATGATGCGACAAATATTTGAATGAAAAACTACTTTATTGCCTTTGTCACATAATTGAGAGATACTTAGAAAGTTATGTTTAAGACCATCTACCAGATAGATATTATTAATAGCATGTGAAGGAGATATACCAATCTTACCGATTATTTTGCCCCTCTTGTTGTCTCAAAAAGTGACCTTGCCACCGTTTAAGGGCTCTAGGGAAAGAAAAAGATTCTTGTTTCCGGCCATGTGTCTCGAACGACCACTGTCGAGATACTATAAGTTGTTTTCTTTCACTATTATCTGCAAGAGAATCAAATACAGCTTTTAGGTACCCACGCTAAGTTGGGTCCTTTGTGGTTAGTGACTCTGTATATTTGATCCTTCCTAACCCAGACCTGCTTTACAACTCTTTTGGTCTTAACATAGGGTTTCCTAGGTTTATTATTATATTTTCTATTGTTGTGACGCACACTAGGTTTAAATGACTGCTTCTCATTCACATATGCTTTAGATTTTGAAGGTATAGATGTGTAATCGAAAGCTATGTCATAAAACCATCTGAACTCATTATTTCTTAATTCTTCACGTTGAGGTTCAGGTGAAGACTCATCAACACTAGACACGTCATGTTCTTTAACAAGATCAGTTTGATTTTTGTTGTCGTTGACATATTTAACACAATTCTCTTTAACATGACCATTGTGACCACAATAATTGCAAATCAGATATTCTGAAAGATTGACATATTTCCTTCTTATGAAATCACGGTCAGAAGGAGTGGATTTGTACTTATCATGGTCTCTATGACTATAACATTCATGTCCTAGACCCATCTTCATGTTATTGTTAGACTGTTCGGTAAGGAAGTTTAAAACTTTTTGACTTCTTTCCCATTTATCTTGAACTTTTCGTGCATGTAGAAGCAATTCCTTCAAACACTGAATTTCTTTTTCACATAACGAATGGTCTACATTCGAGTCTTTGGAGGGATTGTTCTTTTTAAAGTTTTCACGAAAATCATTAAAGCGTTTGTTCAAGATAAATTTCTCCACTTTATGTTGATCTTTGGCTTGGGAGAATTTAGCATCTTTATCTTCATATTTTAAAAGCTCATTGACTTTCTTCAATTCTAAAGTTATAGCTTCATTAGCTAAACTTTGGCTTGAAGATGCTTAATGTTGAGTTTTAACTCTGAGATTATAGCTTCATTAGCTATAACTTTAGACTCAAGAGCTTCTTTCTCAACATTTGTCATGTCTGAAGTTGTAGCTGAAGTTGCCATAACTTTAGACTTGAGCTTTTTAGCTTTGGCCTTTAGAAGTTTGTTTTCCTCAGCAATGTCAAGAATTTGTTCCTTAAGATCTTTTAATTCAAGACTCTGTTCATGACAATGATCTAAGGTTTCTTCAAAATACGTAATTAAAGACTTCTTAGACAATTTCTTAACTTGCTTTTTAAGTTCAAGATGACTGACTAACCTCTTCATCATCTTCTGAATCTGGTTCTGAATCTGAGTTGCCGACAAGCCACATCTTGGATTCGCTCTCGTTGTCACTGTCAGAAATTAGGTTAAGACTGACGTTGCTTAGACACAGGTTGGCGACTTCTTCCTCTGATTCATCGTCTTCTGTGTCGAGATCTTCCCAGCAATAAGCCATCATGACTTGCTTGAATTCCTTCTTGGTTTTGTCTCGTTGATTTTTGTCTTTGATTTTCTTCCAGGTTGGGCAATCCTTAATCATATGATCATTGTCCCCACACTTGAAATAACACGACTTGAGAGAGACCCTTTTGACTCGATTGGCTTCTTATAAGATTTGTTAGTATTATTGTTAAACGTTTTGTCTTGTTGTTTATTAAAGAATTGTTTCTTAACACATCTAGCAAATAACACTGTGTCATCTTCAAGATCCGAATCATGTTTTTCACTAGACTCGGCTTGTCAAGCCACTTTATTACTATTACTATCATTTGCCTCATCCTCATCAAGAGTAATCTCGTGAGCCATTAGGGTTCCGAGTAGCTCTTGGTAAGATAGATTAGATAGATCTTTACATTCCTCAATTACTGTCACCTTAGGTCTCCATCGTCTAGATAGACTTCCAAGGATCTTTCTAGTAGTTCCCTCCGAGTCAAAAGTTTTTCCAAGATTTTTCAATTCATTAATGATACTAGAGAAGCGAGTGGACATGCTATCAAGCGATTCATTTTGCTTTTGACAACCCTCGCGAATGCGGAAATAAAACATAACAAGCATGTGATTTATATAGCGGAAGATACGGTATTTTTAAAACTTTTTACATGCAAATAGAAAATACGAGGAATGTCAAATAATTACAAACTAAAATAGAATATGCTACAAAGAGACGAAGTCTCTCAAAGTGTTATCAAATGTCAAAGCTATTAGCAACTAGCTAAACAACGTCTAGAGGTGACTCATCCAGGCCAACGCCTGCTACCTCACACCCGAACCCAAAATACCACAAGCAAAAAGCCATCCAATTAAGCAACCTGTTCATCCATGAAAAACATGAACGCCACAGTCAGTGGGGAGTAACTCCGGGTTCTCTAAGCCATATCACAATAAACGTACATATAAGGAAATACAAAAGTAGAAGCATGCATATATAAATATACATGTGAAATACGAGAAGAATAAATAGGCAATTCAATATGTAAAGATATCGGTACATGAAGTACAAAACCGTAACCATCATATGATAGATAGACTCGGGGATGACACTCTTAGGCAACCATACACTCACTAGGGCTTGCATCTCACCGTTAGCGGCATAAGTTTGATAAGATTGAGACTCGACAAACAAACCATGCCAAGTCATCCAAAGATCACAAATAATCAATCATATAACCATCCATTCAAACGTACAATACGTTGACGACATCTCTCACGGTAAATGACACGCACTAGCACCGTGTACATGCAAGTATGATTAAAAGGCATCCACGGGATAAAACATTGCCCTGAACGCATACACGATTCAATTCATTTCGTATATGTAAACTAATTTCCTCCCGGTAGGACGACGATATAAATATCCGATCCTAGTCTAAACCTGGCCAGACTCTCAGAATAACATTACCCGATTCGACATGAGATAAACGTTTCGCATCCAAGACTCGGTCAATCATAGACGCCGAGTACCCCAAATTCGGTCAACCTTCACGAAAGAGGCGGAAAAGAGCACAAGCCTCATAACAGGCGGTACGCTACATGCAATGACACCACCTCGCAAGTATACAACATTTGACGGTCGGGTCGATCAACGCAAAGTGTTCGCCTCCCAACAACGTCGTCATATGGCCACTAACACATGCAATTAAGCAGTAAGGATACATTCCCCGTTCCGACATTCCAGCCTTACGAACGTGGAGGTAGCCAAGGAAATGAGAGTACAAAGCACATAAAAAATTAGTGCTCAAACCGTAACATGTGTAAAACCGAGTCAAAGTGCGACATATCGAAAACCGTCACAAAACATGCGATACAAGTGAATGGAATATCATATATTCGAAACATTAATATTTAAAGTCATTACGTAAATTTATACGATAAACGAACCATCGGAATTAATATAAATGAAAACATAAGAAAGAAACGAAGAAAAGTTTCAGGGGGTGCCAGCCGGTCCATAGGATCGGCCGCCGGCTACCTGGCTGGCACCAAGGTAACATATGAAAACAAGGAAAAATACAGGGGAGTCTCAGCCGGTCAGGGGGACTGGCAGCCGGCTACCCGGCTGGGACCAACATAATACCAAATTCATCAAAAATATACAGCAGTAGCCCTAGCCGGTCAGCTGACCGGCAGCCGGTCGACCAGCTGGGACCAACTTCACCCGAGAATCAACACTTCACTTTAATCTTCATTAATCGATTATAACTATCATCAATTTCCAACAATCATCAACAATTATCAACAATTATCAACAATTATCAACACACAATAACCATCATCAACAAATACAATTCCTATGATTACTAATCCTATTCTAAATACGATTACTAACATAGAAAACACATTAAAACACGTAAATGATATCGAGTAACCCTTCACCGTTACCTTTTTGCGTCTTCAATCCTCTTCTAGGTCCTCTTCTATCAAATAGTAGTTTTTTTCGAGGTCTTGAAGGTCACCACCTACAATTAGATAATAAAAGATGAATATAATTCACCTTTGAGAAAGACGGATAAATTGAAAAGCGAGAAAGACGGTAATTTTATTACCAAATAAGATAGAGGACGATGAGAGGGGAAGAATAAGACGTACTTTAGTGAATTTGAGCGAGTAACAAAGGAGTAGCGAAGATTTTGAGATTGAGCAACTATGGAACTTAGGTTTTGGTGGTCACTTGCTGAAGAAGAAGAAGTAAGTGGAAAATGAGGGAGTTAGGATTTGAGGGAGTATGAGGGAGTAAGTGGAAAAATATGGGAAAAATCCCATAAGCGTCTTAAGACGTAACTTACTCGGAATCTCGCGTAAAGTCCGAAAACGAACTCGGATTTTCTAAAATAGACAAGGGAAATTAAATTCTAGACTAAAACTAAAATTCATTGAAAAGTATCCGTATAATATTTTTACTATAAAAGTAGGGTACATTTGCGGGTGTTACAATCACCCCACCTTTGAAAAAGTTTCGTCCTCGAAACTTGAGAGTAGAAAACAAAAGTATCAAGGACAAGAATCGGTTTTCAAAATTAATACGAAAACTTTTATAAGGGAAATATTTATGAAACGAGGTTCATCTCGAAAATGATTTAAGGAAATTTTTCATAAGTGCGAAACATTATTTACGAATCACAAGAGTGCCCGTCGCGAACGAGTACTTTAGTTATCCAAATCAAATCAAAGACGAAATAGCGAAATTGAAAATCAAAACAAACGTTAGTAAGTGCAGGACTAGTCACCAGACGTCTCCAATAATAAGTCCAACATCCAACTAAACGCAAAATCCCAATATAAAAGCAAAAGAAATCCATTTTCTCCAAAAAGAGGGTACACAATCAATCTTTAAACTTTTTTGAAAAGTTAAATTAGAAATACAATATGGAAATTTGAAGGTTTTATCAAAGATAAAATCAAAATAACAAGACATAACACAATCATAGAGCGACTCGCACATCTCACACACAATTCAGGGTAACAAAATATATACAAAACACTCAAAAATGAAACAAATCGAACTCTTAGGGATAGGAAGATCACGATAAAATCGGTACGAAGATCTACAAGAATTCGATAGTACTAACTCTACTAATACTCTAATCCTCAAGAGGATGTAATTTACCCAAGTTACACCTCAACATTTTCAATCATTAGATTTCTACTGAAATCCTTCATAACCACGAGACCTCAAGTCATCAACCTAACCATTCAAACCTAATTAGCATCGACTAGGGTCCATAGATTGTAATCTGCAGTAGAGGTCCTTAAACGTACTATAAAATCCTTAGATTCATCATACTCTATCTGAGACCACTAACCAAAGAAATATCATCTTAGGGGACCATATCTACTAACAAAACAAAGTGAACGGTCCTTACCATAAAATCCTCTGATCCAATTTATTCCAAAACTCATTATCCTAAATTTACGATGGACTTCTCATCCTCAAAAGTTAAAACACAATACCTCCAAAAAGGTTGGGCACAGATCCCAAATCACTAATATTTTGCCAAACTCATGGCAATGCGACCATTAATCAAATTAGTTAGCTCAACTATAACTCGAGATGCAACTATCTTCACTTATGAAAATATTCCTCAAAGCCTCAAATATAAATAGTCAGATTAGCAAACTATGATGGTTACTAATTCTCAAGATAAATGGTGATAAGTGAATATTTGTATGATTTTAACCCTCATTTTAGCTCGGTTTTGTATGTCATTTGTGCTTTGTTAAGCCGTTTTATGAGCTAATATCGTCTTCTAGGCGAATTCCTATGTTCTAACCTGTTTTGTAGGGAAAGTGACGTTTCTACGCCCTTTTTCTATATTTCCGACCATTTGCCTAGAACACCACGATTTGAAGAAGCAAGCTTGACCGTGTCAAAGGCATTTCAAGAAGGTTCACTAACTCAAAAGAGAGAAGAAGTAAAAGACGATGTCGCAGTTGTCGGAAGATCAATCAATTAGGCGGAAGAATTCATCGCTTTACATCAAACCCTATCAACAAACCCGATTGAAGAGGTCAAGGGGGATGATGGAAGTCAAGTCAAAGCAAAGGGAGATGAAACGTTAGTCAAAAGCTTCTAGATGACAACTTACCCGATCGGGTAAGTGTGTACCCGGTATCTCTGCTGCTTCGAGCAAATTGCTTCAACTTCCTTCCTTTGTCCTATATGTTCAATGCTCGACCCCTTCCCCACGAAACCCGAATGCTATATAAAGGATGCTCCAGCCACTCTTCTCAAAACATCTTACACAATCCTCTTCTCATCCTTCTCTTCTCTTCTTACATTTCTCTTTAGATTAGGAGGAGGGAGAACTAGCCTCCCTTCTCTCATTTTCTTCTTCTTTGCATCTTTAGTTCTTAGTTTATTTCTGTCCTTTCTACATCAAAACTTTAGCTTAGTTCAATAAGAATTTCATACTTGTAATCTCCTTTGTGTGGTTCAAGCGTTGTAATTGGTGGATCGATTATTATGTGCAAGGATTTTCTATTATTGTTGTCATTATCGCCATTGATCGTCATATAGGTATTTCTACTTTATCCTTTTGTTTAATGTCCTTTATTGTTTTCCATTTGATTGTTATTCTCTATACATATTATCTTAGATTCATTTTCATGTTGTTATAATCGTCATTTCATTTCCTAGATTGTCAATTAGCGTCGTTATTATCGCCATATAAAGAGTCAAAATCAAATAAACATGTCTATCCTAGTTTTAGTTATTAACTTCATCTTAGATATAAACATTACCATGAGTGAGTAGTCACCTTTCTAGGGTGTAGGGTAGCCATGTTAGATTGATTAAAAGATGATAATTGGATAAAGAAATTGTGCCTTTAAAACGTTGTGTCTATGCATGTTTGGATTGTAAAGATTGTTAACGATTTTTGGCCAAAATCATTGACTAGAATGGAATTCTTTTCCAAGGTAGAGATACGCGAATTGAATAGACAAAGCATGACATGGTCGATTAGGCCTAGTAAATTGCCTAAAAGCCTGCAAGACCATCTGATCTATGATTGTAATGAACACATCATTCTTAAGAACTCACAATGAACTATTTGCATGTTCCAAATCCAATTTCATCAATATGGCAATCTACATGTGTGAACCTACTTCCGTAGATGCTTTTCATCACTTGCTTTATTGTTTTCATTTGTTTTTATTTTGTTTTCATTTATGCTTTATATTAGTTTAGATATCAAAATCCCAAAACCCAGAAACTCGTTAGATAAAACCCAATTGCGATACATTTCACATTCTATAGGAAACATCATCTCCCTGAGGATCGACCCCTACTTCCCTAATTACATTAATTTGTTATTAGCCTAGTCTGGGTAATTTATCTTTGTATCGGGCTCGCAACAAGCACGATCAAATTTTGGCGCCGTTGCCGGGGAGCACGGTTTAGTTTTCCTTTTTCTTGTGATTTTTATCGCAATTAGTTTTATCTAGTCTTTAGGAATCCAAATTCCTTTAGACCTCTCTTGATTTTTCATCTTAGCTTTCAATCTTATGCCCAGATCATCTAGACTAGGGACCCCTATCTCTTTAGACCCCGATCTAGAAAGAACTCTGCGTAGGAGACGAAAGCTATTCAACGAAATCTCAAAATCTTCTGATACTTCAAGTTTAGATCGTATTCGTGAGAAATACTCGGATATTTTATCTAATTTCGAAGGAGACGAAGATCCATTCTCATCTCCATTCTCAAAAAAACCAATCAAGTTCAAACAACACTCCATCTCCATCTTCACAAAAACAAAATGGTTCGACTTTCAGACCATTCCAAACCCACCGCAGAAACACTTCTAAGGGGTATTGCTAGACCCCAAATCGCAGCCCAAAACTTTGAAATCAAACCTGCCTTCATTAACCTTATAGAAAGAAGCCAATTTAGTGGCAATGCCACAGAAGATCCCAACCTTCATATCCAAAACTTCTGTGACTATTGCTCCACTATTAGACAAACTGGAGTCACCCAAGGGCAAATTAGAGAGATGCTCTTCTCATTCTCTTTTAGGGGTAAGGCAAAGTTGTGGATAGATAGCCTTGATAAGGTTACATTAGGTATCACCGATTGGGAGAGTTTAGCTTTTGCCTTCTACCAAAAGTACTTTCCTCCAGAAAAGACCGCTTTGTTCAGAAGTCAAATCACTAGTTTCCGACAAGGGGATGATGAGAGCCTATATGAAGCTTAGGAGAGGTACAAGGACTTGCAAAGGGAGTGTCCTCATCATGGGATATATCCATGGCTCCTTGCCATCACATTCTATAATGGGTGTTATATAGAGTCCCGTCGTATCCTGGATTCTGCTAACAATGGAAGATTTGATCAAATCAATGTTGAAATTGCTCACACTACCATCGAATCCATGGCAATTCACGATTCTCAATATAGAAATTCCCGCTCCATACAATTGAAATCTAAGCAAGAGGACCCCACTTTGACACTTTTACAAGCTCAAGTAGCCCTTCTCACACAAAAGCTAGAACAATTTCAATCCCCTACATTTCAACAGAGTGACAATGGTGTAAGTAAACTTAAAGCCATGATGCTGCAATTAGCTCAAAGGCAAGACACCATAATAGCTCAATTCCAAGAGAGCGATCAAGCTAAGGATTCCGCCATCAAATTTTTGGAAGCTAAAATTTCCCAATATGCCTCTTCTAATACCAACCTAAAGCAAGGGCAGCTGCCTTCACAATGTTACCAACCTCACAAAACTGTAAATGCCATTTCCTCGAGAAGTGGTAAGCATAATGATGGGCCAGTGGTTGTTGATGTTGAAGATGAGGTGCCCATGTCAAAAGGGAAAGAGCCCGAAATTCCTATTGAGATCAAAGTCCCATTTCCCCAAAGATTAGCCAAGCACAAGGAGAAGGCAAAGTATGGTAAGTTCCTTGACGTCGTCAAGAATTTAAAGGTAACAGTCTCATTCATTGAATTGCTTTCCCAAGTTCCTTCTTTATACCAAGTTTATGAAGGAAGTCCTCAAAAAGAAGAGATCCTTCAATGAGATGAAGACCGTAGCTTTCACTGAAGAGTGTAGTGCACTCTTGCAAAATACGTCTCCACCAAAACTCAATGACCCTGGTAGTTTCTCCATCCCTTGCACTATAGGCACATATACCATTGATAAGGCCCTTTGCGACCTAGGTGCTAGTGTAAGTGTCATGCCCTTTTCTATGTTTGAAAAACTTAACATGGGTGCTTTGAAATGCACTTATATTACTTTGCAAATGGCGGATCGTTCTCTAAATCAACCTATGGGTGTTTTAGAAGATGTGCCCGTCAAAGTTGGTCAGTTTTTCATTCCCGTTGAGTTTCTAGTACTTGACATGGCCGAGGACTCTCAAATCCCAATCATTTTGGGAAGACCCTTTTTGCACACCACTGGTGCAGTTTTTGATGTCAAGAATGGGAAGTTGACATTAGATAGGAGATGAGAAGGTGACCTTTAATAAAAATCCCACCGTTAGAAGTCCTGTGTTGGAAGAATCATGTTATGTGCTTGATATTGATGACTCTTCTATTGTTTCTTCTATGCCTCGATCCTTACTGACGGATCCGTTGGAGGCACATGTTAGTGTTGATTCTCTTGCAGGTGAGCATACTAAAAGCAATACTGCTAAAAGTGCTAGAAGGGGCTATTCTCGGAAAAGCTTGGCATGGATGGAGAATGTAAAGAACTCTATGATGACGAGCTCGTATGATAGTGAGCTTAGAGATAAAGGATGATCAAAGAAAGAAATGGAGTCTAGCAAGACTTTTAAATTGCGCTTCTCGGGAGGCAACCCGTGTTCCTTTTCTTTTTTCATTTCTTATTTTTGTATTCCCTTTTTCGTTGCTAGGATTTATTTTGCATATGAAAGAGTTTTTGAAGAATCTATAAAGACCTTCCTTGTCAAGTCCAAAAGACTAGCTTGGGGGAGTCCGCGCTGACTAGTAAGCTTCACTCTTCTTACATTTTTCCTTTTCCCCATTAAGCATCTCATTGCATATTATGTCTTTGTGCTCACATTTAGGACAATGTGATGTTTAGCTTGAGTGAGGGATTGCATTTTTGCATTTTCCCATTTTGCATTTTAGTTGATCATTTTTCAAATTTTGAAAAAATAGAAAAAGAAGATTTTTGAGAAAATTTAAAAATTTCTGAACCTAATTGAATGCTTTTCATGCTTTGCTTGCTTGTTTACTATGCTATCATGTTACATTTCCCAAACTTAGAGCTTTCAAAAAAATAATGATTCAATATTCATTGAATTGTGCATACATGGGGAAGTCTTGTACACAGTAGGCATGGAATGAATCTATAAATGAGTACGCTTGATCTTGACATTTGGCAAGTTACATATATTGTAAGGTAGAACCTCCTTAGACTGGTACATCCATACCCAGTCTCATTTAGGTGTGTGTAGTTTCTCCTTGTGATGTGTGTCATGTCAAAACGCATAAGTATGGTTCTCATTTCATTCCTATAAGCATTGCATTCATGATTCACTAAGATTTGAAGCCTTTTTCACTTTGAATTACACCTCAAAATTAGCTTCTTCATACAAATGCTTCACAAAATAATAGCTACATATAAAAACTGCCTACCTTTTGAGCTAGTAGCTAGACTATGGTGTATGGGTGCTCTTTTGAGAAGATTTGTTCCTTGATGACAAAGTGAATTTGGGAGAACGAAAATGTTCAAGAAGAAATGTTATGTTCAGAAAAGAAAAGAAAAAAAAAATGAAATAGAAAAAGAAAAGAAAAAGAGAAACGAAAAAAAAAAAGAAAGAAAAAGAAATAAAAGAAGAAGTTGTGAGTATCCCCTAAGAAATGTCAAGTCAATATTCAGAAGGAGTTTACTCTTATTTTTTCATGTGTAATAAGCCCACTTGTTCCTTTTGGCTTTGTTATCCGTCTTCTGAGAAATTGATCGAAAGTTTGGATTGAGTATTCATTTATCATTGGTCAGTTGCTAGCTCATTTTAACCTTCACATGACAATAACTGTTTATCCACCTTTCACCCATTTCCCAAAGCCTTCTTCATTGTTTTGGCTTCTTTTCTATGTGCATTGTGATCTTTGACTTGTGTTTTGAATTGTTTACCATATTAGATTGCGGACACACTTTCATAAGTCGTAGATAGGTGAGTGTGTCAAAAACATTTACACATAAAGAAATCACCTTTTACATGCAATGAGTGTTCGAGTGTGCCGTGAGAGTCCATTTGTCAAAAGATCATGCAAGAGCCGAAAATTCTGTAGTGAAATTCTTTGTGCTACGCCGTTATGTAAATCTCAGCCATGTTTATGTATCATTCTTACCCACGTTGTTTTTGGGTTATGATTCATTACGTTTTCAAAGTTTTACGTTGAGATTTGTTTCCTGATGGTGTAGTTATACCTTGTCCTGGTATTGTTTGTTATGTTTGCTTGAGGACAAGCAAAGGTTTAGCTTAGGGAAGTTTGATAAGTGAATATTTGTATGATTTTAACCCTCATTTTAGCTCAGTTTTGTATGTCATTTGTGCTTTGTTAAGCCATTTTATGAGCTAATATCGTCTTCTAGGCGAATTCCTATGTTCTAACCTGTTTTGTAGGGAAAGTGACGTTTCTACGCCCTTTTTCTATATTCCCGAGCATTTGCCTAGAACCCCACGATTTGAAGAAGCAAGCTTGACCAAGTGAAAGGCATTTCAAGAAGGTTCACTAATTCGAAAGAGAGAAGAAGCTAAGACAGTTTCGTAGTTGTCGGAAGATCAATCAATTAGGCGGAAGAATTCATCGCTTTACATCAAACCCTATCAACAAACCCGATTGAAGAGGTCAAGGGGGATGATGGAAGTCAAGTCAAAGCAAAGGGAGATGAAACGTTAGTCAAAAGACCCAGAGTGCAACTTACCCGATCGGGTAAGTGTGTACCCGATCGAGTATCCCTCCTGATCCGCACAAATTGCTTCAACTTCCTATTTTTGTCCTATATGTTCAATGCTCGACCCCTTCCCCACGAAACCCTAATGCTATATAAAGAGAGCTCCAGCCCCTCTTCTCAACACACCTCTTCATACTTCACTTCTCTTCTCTTCTTACATTTCTCCTTAGATTAGGAGGAGGGGGAACTAGCCTCCCTTCTCTCATTTTCTTCTTCTTTAATCTTTAGTTCTTAGTTTATTTCTGTCCTTTATCTTAGATCAATAAGAATTTCATCCTTGTAATCTCCTTTGTGTGATTCAAGCGTTGTAATTGGTGGATTGATTATTATGTGCAAGGATTTTCTATTATTGTTGTCATTATCGTCATTGATCGTCATATAGGTATTCCTACTTTTTCTTTCGTTTAAATGTCTTTATTGTTTTCCATTTGATTGTTATTCTCTTTACATATTATCTTAGATTCGTTTAGTATCGTTATAATTGTAATTTCATTTCTTAGATTATCAATTAGCGTCGTTATTATCGCCATATAAAGAGTCAAAATCAAATAAACATGTCTATCCTAGTTTTCATTGTTAATATCATCTTAGATTTAGACATTATCATGAATGAGTAGTCACCTTTCTAGGGTGTACGGTAGCCATGTTAGATTGATTAAAAGATGATAATTGGATAAAAGAAATTGTGCTTTTAAAACGTTGTGTCTATGCATGTTTGGATTGTAACAATAGTTAACGACTTCTTGCAGGAAATCATCGACTAAAATGGAATTCTTTTCCAAGGTAGAGATACGTGAATTGAATAGACAAAGCATGACATGGTGGATTAAGACCTAGTAAATCGCCCAAAAGCCTGCTAGACCATCTGATCTATGATTGTAATGAACACATCATTCTTACGAACTCACAATGAATTACTTGCATGTTCCATATCCAATTTCATCAATATATCAATCTACATGTGTTTTTATTTGCTTTATTGTTTTCATCACTTGCTTTTCATCACTTGCTTTATTGTTTTCATTTGCTTTTATTTTGTTTTCATTTATGCTTTATATTAGTTTAGATATCAAAATCCCAAAACCCAGATTTTCGTTAGATAAAACCCAATTGCGAGACATTTCACATTCTATAGGAAACACCATCTCCCTGAGGATCGACCCCTACTGCCCTAATTACATTAATTTGTTATAAGCCTAGTCTGGGTATTTATCTTTGATTAGGGTACGCGACAACCCGATCAGGTCACTCGACCGAGTGGGTGATGTACTCAGCCGAGTAGGGTGTATTCGGCCGAGTGAGGTCGATGTGTCAGTAAGGCAGCCTTCTTCCTAGCTGGTTCTCGGCTGAGTGTAGTGTGCACTCAACCGAGTGTAGTGTACTCGACTGAGTGCTTCTTGCACTCGACCGAGTGCACCGGTCTGCGAGATTTTATCGGGCGCTTTGATTAAAGATAATTAATAGGTATTAACACATAATTTTGCCAGTTTACTATTCATAATCAAACCCTAAGATTTCTAAACTCTCTAAAGCCTCTCAAGCATCTCTAATCATTCCAAGCTCGAATCGTAGTTCTTCTTGTCTTACTTGTTGATTGCATTTGGTAAATGATTCATCTTTATGATTTATTGATATTAATGATTATTATGAGTATTGAAATCCTAATTGAATTGGGTAGAAAAGGGAATATGGTTAGTTATTTATTGTATAATCCTTGTATGTTTAGGGGGAGACTTTGTAGAAGAGGATTTCTTATTTGATTACTTGTGCTTCTTGCGGATTTTCTAAAAGGTAGGGTTTCCCTACTCAGTACTTGTATGTTGTTCATTGTTACAAGATGTGTTATTTTGATTTTTTTTTATTTGTTAATGATGATGATGGTGTTTGAAGATTTGGAGTTTGGGTGGTTAATTGGTTACTATTTTGGTGGTCCGCCGGGAGACGGTTCACGCCCTGAGTTTGCCTCTGCTAGCTCTCCCGCTACGAGGGGTATGTGCACATTAATGTTCCGGGAACTCTCACTGCGGTGAGAGAGGCTTTCGATATCCAGTGTTGCGGTCGGAAATCAATAGCTACTTTTGCAGGTCAGGGTGGTATCTTGATGCTGCTGAGGTGACCACTGCGCTAGGCCTTCGGTTTCTATTACTTGGTTGATTACTCTTCTTATCTTGTACTTTGATCGGCCTATATTGTTAATGACTCCGTATTGTTTTCTAAACCTGATGATGGGGGAGTTGATGGGATCGCCGCTGTTGAGTCATAGGTTCCGCAGTTATTTAGTGTCATAGACATCACATTTACATTTACATTATTTTGTTAGTTGGATTGTTGTTTACGATGGTGTGTCGTCTGGATTTTGGAACGATGTAACTTTATTTAAACTATGGACTTAATAAGTATGTTCTCTTGTGGTCAATTTGATATGTACTACCTAAGACAACCGAGATGGTAGCAACCTCATGTACTGAGGAGGTCTTGTAAGGCTCTTTGGTAAATGGGGATAATACACACCGGCCCATAAGCCTTGATCACGTAAAACCATAGTCCATTATTGGCTTAGTAAGATAAATTAGGTTTAGGCTTGAACATGTAAGAAAATCCTAGATTGCATAACAACTCATAAGTTGTTTTACTAATCAATAGAGGAATCACAATAATATTCAAACTGAATAAATTTAAACCTTAATCTTCTATAAATACTTTTCTTTAAAAGTAATATGTGACACCCTCGAATTTGCGGAAAGATAAACAAGTAATTTAAATAAATAAAAGATGAGAATACGTTTTTAATAGGTTCACTTTAGTGAAAATCGGTAAATTTTAAAACCGGAACCTACCATTAAATATATTCATCATAACAAAGGTGTCTTAAAGAAAAAGGTTCATAACAAAAAAGAAATAATATTATACATAAGAAGTATCTGAAACGGGAGACATATCTCCCGTATAAATACGGAAATAAAAGAGTGTATTAAATAATACAATCCTAAGAACCGAATATAGGTCCAAGGTAATACTTCACTCGCTAGCTCGTCAATGTACCCAAGCAGGCATCACAAACCTGTCGACCGCATTAAATATAAACACGGAAACCACAGTCAGTGGGGAGTAACTCCGAGTTCTCCCAGCCACGAAATGTCGAGTTTAATAAAACATGAATAACATAAAAGAGATGTAGATGGAAAATACAAAGCCTTAACATATACGATATGCTTTTCATGTTATGAAATAAATAACTAACATATAACCTAGCATATGACGGCTAAGCTACTCATGCAAGCTATCATGTGAATCAGTTAACAACCGGTAATCCAAACTCTATCAACCGTAGCCGACTTGCATCTCACCTTCTACGATTCATAGAATCATCAAACATGAAAGACCAATACGTCTAGAAACAGGCATAAGTTCTTAGCACATTCAATAGTCGACTTCTGTAACTCGAGGCTATACCACAAGGTAGGATAAACATCCTAGTCCTAGACTGCGCAGACCTAGCGACAACAGCTAACCCATTCCCTGTCTCATGACCAAAAGTACATGAGAATCTCTACTAGGAGACCCCCTAAGCAGAGTTGGCTAGTACTTAAGCTGGCTCCATTCCCAAAGTGGAAGCAACTAGGCAGCCATGCCCCGGCTTGGTATCAAAATCCCAGGCCAGTGACACAAAAGCTATCAAGCTGTGAACTATATACTCGTTAAAGATAGTAAGGTCTATCAATGTCATGGTCTAAGGTACTCATTTAGAATTAGAATGGTCAACACGCCATAAAATCATAATTCTCTATGAGTACTTAGTCAACACGACATATATCATACAATTACACAGTCACGGGAAAAACTTCCTATCATGTGACTAATTGCATATAAATCACATTCAAATATCATATCGCCTCATATCTACTAAGGCTCATTCATTCATTCAGTAAATAAAACCTTACCTGAAGACAAATCCCCGACCCGAGTCCCGCGACGGGTCATCAGTCAAAACGGGGCTGACTAGATCTTAGTTTGACCAAACCCGTTTGGTCAAACCGGCTAGAAACAGAGTCTTAGCCATTTAGGCTTGAACATAAGAACATCATATTTATTTCATGCTATTTTATTCTAATTTCTAACATGTGAATTATTAATTCTTACGAAACCCGCTTGACTTAAGGGATATCAAATTAAACTACAATCTCATGCTATAATTTCTAACATGTGAGAAATAATAATATTATGAAAACCGTTTAATTAAATAATTTACTTATTAAAATTTTCCACTTGCTAAATATTACAAAATATGATATAATAATAACAATAAACTCAAAAACCGTCACAAGCCCAAAGGAGGGCTCACGGGTCAGCCGGGCCTGGACCGGGCCGAGACTGAACCGGGCCTGGACCGGGCCCACGGGCCTGGTTTGGGCCTGTTTTGGTCAACCATTTCTAAAATTGTTTCTTAATATTTCCCGCATGCTTAACATATTTAAAACCCGTCAAAACAACAACAAAACAATCAAGTATCGACACAAGCCCAAAGGGCCAATTAACGGGCCAACCAAGACCGGGCAGCCGAGCCTGGACCGGGCCTGAACCGGGCCTGCCAGGCCTGTTTCTCGGCCACCAGTCACGGCCACCACCAACAACAACCCCAAATTTATTTCTAACATGTTTTAATTAACAACCATCCATTTTAACAACCAATGCAACCATCAGTCATACTAAAATTATGATTATGAACAAATCATCCAACATGTCAAAAACACTAAATATGTTAAAAACTCATAAAACTTAATAATAATAACAACCTAGCATGTTACTACTTAAAACCGTAAATAACAAAAATAAATGTGACATTAATTCGTCGAGTAACTCGGTAATCGTTACCTTAGCTAGCACAAAACCAAATAGCAACAAAATAAGACCTAAAAACCCGTCTACTAATCTTCTTCTAAAATATACGAGTCACCAAACTCGTCTTCATAATCTTCTCCTATAAGAAATGACAAAAATAACATTATTAGTATTACAACTTGATTTCAACAATTAAAGTGTTGAAAACGATTTTGTCGGAATTGAAAATGAAACGTACACGGAGATGAAGAGCGGAGAGGAGACTCTAGAAATATAATTTAGACCGGATTTGGCCAAGTAACGAAGGTTTTGTGACGATTTTGCTCAAGAACGATCAAGAACACGAAGAACAATTGTGATTATATTAAAGAAGGCATTAAGTAGAGATTAAGTTGATTTAATGTAAAATAAAAAGATAATTAGTGAGTAAGAGGGGAGGTTGGACCGTGTAATATAGGGGATTAACGGGAGTCGGGTTTTGAACTTGTTGTTACGGGATTGACTCGGGTTTTATAAATATCTTAGATATTATGGTAAATATCTAGATATTATTAGATATTATGGTAGTTTAATCAAAAGAAATGAAAATATCTAATCCTAAGGGACAAGAGGGAGAGGCGTGTGGAGGAGGAAGAAGTCGGGTCCGGGTTTAAGCGATTTGTTGCGGAATTTAAGTTGACAGATCGATAAAGTTACAAATATCTTAGATATTTGTATTAGTTTAATCAAAGTAATCAAAAGCCCTAAAATGAGGGAAAAAGGTGCCTTGGGCGTGTGGCACATGTAGGAGTCGGGTTTTGGGTTTGTTTCGGTACTTAAGTTGACTCGGGAATAGTTAAATGAAGTTCGGGTTTAAACCGTATAACCTACTCTTTAATTCCAAATAAATTCAAAATAATTATATTAAATTATCATAAATTCAAATAAATCGTCATAAATTAAAATAAATTAAATTTATTACTTTTCAAATATAATTTCGGTCTTTCAAATTACGGGGTGTTACAATCACCCCTCCTTTTAAAAAGTTTCGTCCTCGAAACTTAGAAGGAGAAATGTGACATATATGTAGGTCTATTTCAAACCTTTTAAAATATATTTGTAATAAAAATACAGGGTCTTATCAATGGGGCGGAAGGTTCTCGTCTGCAGTTAAGAACATCGACGTCCCAAGTCAAAGACTTAAAAGATACATTTTCGCATCAACAAATGAGAAAACTAGTTATCGAACGTCTCCAATCACGAGTCTCAACACTCCTTGACGGTAAAACTACTTGAAATCATCAAACATTTCCAAAAGCTTTTAGTTCAAAAATTCTATAGTAAAGGTAATAACTCTACTATCTATGACTAAAATTTCTAACTAAAGCTTCTAATAATCTATCTATAAGAGATGATATTCGATAGAAGGAACGGAATATTCGAAA
>JAIUZE010066347.1:0-24006 GCA_022085475.1 Heliosperma pusillum
CTAGAAGCGAGTCTTATCCACATAGACATAAAATCAAACATATTCATTACATGTATGTTATTACTGACTTATAAACATGTGAATTATCATATTATACCAAAAAACCCGCTTGACTTAAATGATAACAAATTAAACTACGACCTCATCTTATAATTTCTAACATGTGAGAAATAATAATTTATGAAAAACCTTTTTAATTAAATATTTTACTTATTAATATTTCCCACTTGCTAAATATTACAAAACACGATAAAATGACGATAACTCAAAAACCGTCACAAGTCCCAAAGTGGGACCCACGGGCTGAGTTGGGCCGGACCCCACATGGGCCTGGATGGGCCCCACGGCCTGTTTTGGGCAAAGTGGGCTGTTTTGGCCTTTTTAACGGTTTTACTAAAAACCGTTTCTAATTATTTCCCGCATGCTTTAACATAATTAAAACCCGTCAAAACAACAATTAAACAATCAAACATGGACACAACCCAAAGACCAAAACCCGGACCCACCATGGACCAGCCCAGACCGGTCTGAACCGGCCTGGACCGGCTGGTCTGGTCCGGTTTGGCCCCTCCTCCACGGTTCACACAACCAAAGCAACAATCCAAATTTCCAAGTAATTCTAACATGTTTTTAATTACTAACATCCATTTTTAAACATCCAATTTAACCATCCAACATGCAACAATCATCATCATGAAGAAATCATAAAAATATAACAAGGACACCAACATATTCATAAATTCCTACAACATACTAAAATCAACCACTTATCATGTTACTAACTAAAATCATAAAACCATAATCATATGATCAAAAACTAAAGATGAACCAAAAACTAAAGTAAACCAAAGCTATGTAACATTTATCCGTCGAGTAACTCGGAATCGTTACCTTAGCTAGCTAAAATCAAGTAGCACCAAAATAATAAGAACTAAGAACTAAGAAACCCGTCTTCTAGTCTGCTCCTAAGATATACGAGTCACCAAACTCGTCTTCAAAATCTTCCCCTATAAGAAATGACAAGAAAACATTATTAGAACTTAAAATATGATTTTCCATCATTAAAGTGTTGAAAACGATCTTGACGGAATTGAAATAAAACCGTACTAGAAGATGGAGAGCGAGGAGGAGATCTTAGAAATATAAGTTAGGATGGATTTAATTAAGAAATGAAGATTTTATGAATGTTTTGCTCAAGAACGATGAAGAACAAATGATGAACTGCGAAGAACACGAAGAACGATTAAAGAAAGCGATATTTTGATCTTTATTTGATTTGTTGAAAGATGAAAAGTTGTTTGTGAGTAGGAATGAGTGGATGAGTGCCGTGTAAATATAGGCCAAAATCGTGAGTTGGGTTTTGTAATTGTTGTTATGGAATTGACCCGGTATAATAATTATATTACCGTAATTAATTAGATATTAAGTTAATTGAATTAAATATCAAGATATTATGTTATTGTAATGAAAAGAAAGAAAATATCAAGGTCAAAGAGAGAAGAAAAACCGTGAGGATAGGAGAGAAAGCGGGTCTGATTTTGAGCGATTTGCGTAATTTTCGTTAACTGATCGATAAAGTGGAAAATATCTTAGATATTCTTATTAATTTAATCAAAAGAATTAAAATATCTAACGTGAGTGGAAAACGATGACATGGGCGCGTGACTCATGCCAAAGTCGAGTTTCGATTTTGTTGCGCGCATTACGATGCGTCGGGAATAGTTAAATGACGTTTGGTTAAAAACCGTAAACGTTATTCTTTAAATTCCGAATAAATTAAAAATAATTATATTAAATTATGATAAATCTTAATAAATCTAAATAAAAATAAATCAAAAATATTATTTTTCTAAATAAAATTTCGGTCTTCATACTTATGAGACGAGTCGGGAAAAGTCAACGGAAGTCAAAGTTGACTGAAAAGTCGAGAAAAGTCGAAGATGACTTAAAAGTCAAGAAAAAGTTTATGACGACTTAAAAGTCAAGAAAAGTCGATGACGACTTTTAAAAAGTCAAGGAAAGTCAAAGACGACTTAAAAAGTCAAGAAACGTCAAAGATGACTAAAAACGGTCTTTTCATGAAATCTCTCAGAAATTCCAAATACGAACGCGGAATTTCAAAATAAGACTCGGAACAAAAATTCCTATTTTAAAAACTTAAGTTCTACTGAAAAGTGTTAGTAAATATTTTTACTAGAAAAATCGGGTACTTTTCGGGTTGTTACAATCATATGACGAGACGGAGTAGCAAGTCGGACTTGGTTTATTATTGGAACAATAAAGTGTATTGTTCTATTGAATTATTGTGGAGTAGGTTTGAAGTTGGGATTTGTTAAAGATTAGTGTTTGTATTATTTTCTATGTTTTTCTATTTTTTTGTGTGTGTGTTTCCACGCCTTGACCAACACTATTCTGCTACTTTTTAGATATTACTTGTTATTGAGCTCCCTAGCTGACGTGTTCCCACCTTCTTGGCTACCAGTCATTGCGGTCTAACCTCTGAGTAAGTCTATGCTTATTTTCTGGTTTTTTAATGTTTATTTATCAACGAGGCTTAAGAGGTATTATACCCAACTGCTTTGCGGCGAATTGCGTGAATACGGTTTTTTTTACAAATATGTTGCTCGTTGGTTGTACAAGAAAAATAAATAGTAGTCTGAAGAGTTGCAGGTTACTTGAATTAGTATTCTAGTTTCGAGGACGGTCGAAGGCACCTCTCTATTTTATAAGTTAATATTGTGTGATCAGAATCTCTATTATGTTTGACTTTTTAATTATGTTAGAATAACAAATCTTGTACATATAATTGCAAAATTACTTACGATAAATGAAAATTTACACCCTTAGAAGCTTTCATGTTGATTGAATGGAATAAACGCGTTAAAGTTGATATTGTGCGAATACTTAGAGTTTTATGCCTTGTTTGAAAAGCAGAACTGGAGAATAAAGAAGGAGAGGGAGGAAGAGTGAAGAGAAAGAGATGTAATGGAAAGGGAGAGAAAGAAATGGGAGCTGGAATGGTGGGTGAGAGTTTTCTCTCCATAACATTTCTATGTTGAAGGGAAAAATTTTTGTCCTTGAGGAGGAAAATGGAGGGATACATTATCCCTTTCCATCTCATCCTTCCCCTCCTATTCATCTCAAGTCCTACTATCAAAATTAGGCCTTAATATGCGAGTTAAAATAACGCTTTTTAATTTGAAATGTTCATTGATGTTGAGTTGGTTAAAAGGTCGGACAAATGCTAGTGAGACTGGTGACACTAGTTGATTATGGCTTAAGGAAAATATCGAATTTCTCTTTTCGTAATACTGTAATAACAATGAGGTCACAGAGGAGGAAGAAGAGAGGGTGTAAGAAAGTCAATCTGGGGTTCATTAGACTTTGCACAAAGGTCAGTATTTGGAGGGAAATGGTGGTAATTATCCCTCGATCTAAGCACTGAAACCTAGCTGAAAATTTTTATATAGTTGCAAGAACGTTCGCACCTTTTTGGATATGTACAATAATGCTCACACCTTATTAAAAAGACGCAAATTGTTCATGTCTCGTGTGAATTCCTAGAATATGCTCTTTCTATAATTAGGAGGTAGTTTTGCCATGTTTAAATAGATTTGGTACTTTGAATTAATATTTAAATTTTTTGACATAATTTGACTTTGTTATTGACGTTTTTCGCTGTGGGTTCGGTTTTGAAGTCAGAGTTTGGCTCGGAGACGGTTTTGACTCAAAATTGTGTTCTTTTAATGCAAATAATGTGCTGATTTCGAGTACGATATTTATTTTTCATCTGGGTGTTTTTTTTTATCGAGACTCATGGAACATAAGCCTATTCCCATATTTCAAGCATGTAGTTCTATCAACATCGGATGTAACATCTCGTATTTTATTTAATTGGTAAAATCGTAGTGACTGATTATTTAATTAATTTAAATGGGTAATTTATCCAAATGAATAATTTATTAATATTCTACCTTATTTTAATGTTAATTTAATTTAAATTAATTCTCTTTTACTTTTATGATAATTACATTTTTAATTTAGTTGCGTCATACTCGCTTTGATATAGGCTCATTAAACTGAAATTTTGGATTATACGCGAAATTTAAGTGAAGCCCGACAAATTAAGATATGGGTCAAGTTTAGTTGAATCAGATCAAATTTTTAGGTATAAACCTTGAAGTAAACCTTTATTCATTCATCTTCAACAAAAATCTCAGCAACTTTCTTTCTCCACAACCCCTTATTAAAAACAGCAACTTCCAAGTTCTTAAAGTTACCATAAGTCCTTCATTCCTCAACCAAATCACACCATATTTCTCTATTCTTCTTCTCTAATAATCCTAATTTATTTATGTATTAAAAACCTTATGTTTTCCTCTTTCTCTAAAATCCATATTTACCCATATTTTAGATTCATCTTAAGATGAGTAGTTCCTCCATTCATAACCAAACACACCATTTCTCTTTTACACGTTTGTCAATGCATATATTATAACGTAAATACCTTTAATTTTACATTGTAACACCCGGAAATGTACCCTATTTTTTCTAGTAGAAATATTTTACGAAATCTTTTCAGCGAATTTAAGTTTTAAATTAGCTTTTTATGTTTCGAGTCGAATTTAGAATTTCCGAGTTCGTATTTGGAATTTCTGTGAGATTCCATGAAAATCCCGTCTTAAGGCGAGTTTGACTTTCTTGACTTTTGAGGCGAGTTTGACTTTTCTTGAATTTTAAGTCGTCTTTGACTTTTCTTGAATTTTAAGTCGTCTTTGAATTTTCTTGACTTTGGAACCGTCTTTGACTTTTGTTGACTTTTTCCTTATAAAGCTCATACTACCACTTATCCTATTTTCATTCACACAAACACAACACAATTCTTTCATCACTAAGAAAACTCAAACCCTTGCCTCCATCTTTGATCCGATCTTTGAATCACCGTATCTCCTTCGTTCTTTGACGGAATTCACGTAAGTTCGTCTTATTCTTCCCCTCTTAGCTTCCTCTATCCGTATTGGTAATAAAATTACCGTCTTTCTCGCTTTTTTAAATTATCCCTCTTTCTCAAGATGAATTTTATTAATCTTATATTGCCTAATTGTAGGTGGAGACTACTAGGAAAGCTTAGTAACCGTTTAAAGACGCGTAAAGGTAACGGTGAAGGGTTACTCGGTATCACTTACGTGTTTTACATGTTTATATGCTAGAAAATCGTATTAGATTACGATTAGGAAGATTAGGAACCATGCCATGATTAATGAATGATGTTATATGATGAATATTGTTGATATATATTGATTATTGATGATTATTAGAAGTATAATTGAGATTTGAAATGAATTGGTTAAGTATTGGAAGCTCTCGGATGAAGGGGTGTTCCCAGCCGGTCGACCGGCCGCCGGTCTGACCACCGGCTGAGAACACTTCAGTAACTCAATTTGGAAACTTTGTTTTGGCATGAAGAGGTGCTCCAGGCCGGCCCACCGGCCACCGGTCAACCCACCGGCCTGGAACACATCAGTATTGAAGTTTTGAGTTTGGTGTGATTGTCTGTGCCGGTCGACCGGCCGCCGGTCGACTGACCGGCCCAGACCTCTTTTCTCTGTTTTTGGGTTTTGCCTTGTGTTCTGAGCCGGCCCACCGGCCGCCGGTCTCCAGCCCGGCCTGGAACACGGCTGTATATTTTTCCTACGATTTCTAAAACTCGTAATTTAGAATAGTTCGCATGATCGGTTTATCGTATAATTTTACGTAATGTCTTATAATATTCATGTTTTGGATATATGATATCTCTTTCGCATGTATCACATGTTTTGTGACGTTTTTCGATATGTTCCCACTTTGAGTCGGTTTTTACAAATGAGTCGGTTTGAGCACT
Organism: Heliosperma pusillum; assembly: GCA_022085475.1. Taxonomy (NCBI): domain Eukaryota; kingdom Viridiplantae; phylum Streptophyta; class Magnoliopsida; order Caryophyllales; family Caryophyllaceae; genus Heliosperma; species Heliosperma pusillum. The sequence goes on from JAIUZE010066347.1 coordinate 5,882, forward strand.
ATTTTGTCTTGTGCTTCGTATTCTCATTCCCTTGGCTACCTTCCCGTTCGTAAGGCTGGAATGTCGGAACGGAGAGGTATCCTACTGCTTAAATGCATGTGTTAGTGGGCATACGACGACGTTGTTGGGACTTGAACGCTATGCGTTGATCGACCCGGCCGTCAAATGTTGTGTACTTGCGAGGTGGTGTTATTTGCATGTAGCGTACCGTTTGTTATGAGGCTTGAGCTCTTTTCCGCCTCTTTCGTGAATTTGTGCTACCGAATTTGGGGTGCTCGGCGTCATATGATTGATCAAGTCTTGGATGCGAAATGTTTATCGCATGTCGAACTGGAAAATGCGATTCCGGGATTCTGGCCAGATTTAGACTAGGACTGTATTATTATCGTCGTCCTACCGGAGGAAATTAGTGCACATGTACGAAATGAATTGAATCGTGTATGCGTTTAGGGAAATGTCTTATCCCGTGGATGCCTTTTAATAATACTTGCCATGTACACGGTGCTAGTGCGTTTCATTTACCGTGAGAGATGTCGTCTTTGTGTCGTTATATTTGAATGCATGATTACATGATTGATTATTCATGGTCATTGCATGACTTGGCATGGTTTGTTTGTCGAGTCTCAATCTTATCAAACTTATACCGCTAACGGTGAGATGTAAGCCCTATTGAGCGTATTCGGTTGCCTAAGAGTGTCTTCCCCGAGTCTTTGAATAACATGATGGATTCGGATTTGATTTCCACATGATCTTATCATTATTTATCGAATTGCCTATCTATTCTTATCGTAACTCACATGTATCTCTATATATGCATGATTTTACTTTTGTATTTCCTTCTATGTACGTTTAATGTGATATGGCTGGGAGAACCCGGAGTTACTCCCCACTGATTGTGGCGTTCATGTTTTTCATGAATGAACAGGTTGCTTGCATGGATGGCTTTTTGCTTATGCTATTTTGGGTTCGTGTGTGAGCTAGCGGGCGTTGTCCCTGGATGAAACACCTCTAGACGTTGTTTAGCTAGTTGCTAATTACTTTGTCTTTTGTTCACACTTTGAGAGACTACGTCTCTTGTGGTATTTTTATTTAGTTTGTAATATTTTGACACTCCTCGTATTTTTCTATCTTGCATGTATAAAGGTTTTTAAAATACCGTAATTTCCGCTATATAATTCACATGCTTGTATGTTTTATATTTCCGCATTCGCGAGGGTTGTCACAGTTGGTATCAGAGCTTTATCGCTCCCGACGCACACACGTGAACCCTAAACTAACTACTTGATCCTTGCAATAATAAATGAGAGATGGTAGAAAATTTTATGACTTTAGCCTTGGTAGTCTTGGTGTACTTGATGTTTGTAGGTTCTAACTGTTTGTTGATTGTGTTGAGTGATTTATGTTGTTTGTATCTACCGTCTTAAGGTGGTATCAATTGTTACCTAGAAATTACCTTTACCGAAGATTGGATTTACAAGCCTAATTGAGTGTATTTCTTCTTCATCTATGAATTCTCTCGTCCTTATTGTCTTATGCTCTCTTCCTTCTATCTTGGTGCATCTTTCTCTTCCAACTTGTTTGCCTCTTGGAAATTACTCTTGATAGTTCCTCCATTTTACCATTGGTATCCTTACCTTACTCTTGTAACATTTTTGTGGATGTCATACCCTTTTGTTTGTGGCATATTGTATTTGGTTGGAAGAATTTTAGACTTTGTGGACTATTAGTGTTTGTTAGAATGAATTTGTGATTTGAGGAAAATGGTATAGATCTAATTTCACCCTATGGTGGTGATAGTTGGTATCCTTGAGGAAAGTATGGTAAAATATGTTTGATGATTTTAGTGTATAAATGCTTGTCATGACTGGTATGTAAATAGTTCATGATATTCGATGGTGTAAGTTGAATGAGTTGGCTAGGACTTCTTAACTCATTAATAATTTAATCTTTTGGACTTAAAAGTGTAGTATTGTTTTGAAGACCATGCTTATGATATGTCTAAGTGGTGTAAATGAGAAGCTTTAAATGATATCTTGAGGTGCGAAATACTTTTGAGGTTCAGCGACTTCTTGTGCATGGCTTCCTATTGTGTGTTTGTGAGTATAGGCTTGGTGGAAAAGCATTTGGCTATAGTTCTTGGATTTAAAGATATTATCTTATCTTATGGTATTGGAGACTCGTTTGAAGTAGTAAGGTTTCGTTGTAAGTTGAACCATATTACTTGAGGATTATAGATATGAGAGAGATTCGATGATGTGATCTAGGATGGAAATACCTTGGGATGTTAATGATGATGTTTGGCTTGATGTTGTACTTTGATAATAATGAACTCGTGGGCTATAGACTTGAAAATGACCGAGTATAAGAGAGTATTTATTAGTCCTTCAATTAAAAAAACCTTTGAGGTTGTGTTGAATATTTGAGCTAAAGGAATGTTATTATACTTGAGTTACAATTCCGCAATTGGGAATCCGTATGATATGAAAGGATGGATGAATTGGGTTGGAGTCGATTTATCAAATCTAGGTGTACCTTACTTTGATGATTGTACGTGGTACGATGGTCCCTTTGTAAGAGACCTTTGTTTGGGATGAGTTGCTTTACTATCACCCTAAGTCTGAAAGGAGAAACTTTGTGGATTAAATCTTAAACCCTTACTCGTGCCATCATTCCTTTTCATTTCCATTCTTGAATGTTTTTGTCAAGATTGATCTTTAAGAAATTACAAGCTCGTACTTTCTTTCTTACTCAGATATCTTCATAACTCTACTATCTGCTTTGTCTCTTCCTCAACCTCGTTTTCCTTTTTCGCCTTCGCCTTTTTCATCTTATCGTAGTCTTTAATGACGCTTCCTAATATTCCTTGTATCATGTTCATTTATCCCTACTCTCTTGAGAGGTAGTTTCCTTATTAGCTATCGTAAGGGTTAGTAGATGTGTTTTGATGGAGTTTTGAATATGATACCTAACCGTCCTATTAAGCAAGTTCCATGTTTAGATGATTATAAGGAATTAAGGATAAGCTTAGGATGAAACTCTCCTAGTGGTCTTAGACTATGAAAGCTTGAAGTTGCAATATCATTTTTGAGGATCGAAATAAGCATAATGGTAGTTGGTTGTTGTGGTTAAGAATTTTAGTGATGTCTTTAAAGGTTACTTGGGAAATTGTTGTCTTAAATGTTGGACCCTAACGGGAATAAATACCTTGTGGAATTTGGGTTGGATGACCAAACTTGAGGAATATTGTCATAAGCGATAACCGATGTATTGAGAGTTTGAAAGAACTAAATAAATTGATGTACGGTCGCATTGCTCTACGATTGGCAAAAGTTAAGTGAAATGAGATTGTGTGACTAATCTCTTTTGAGGTTTTGTGTTTTAACTTTTGAAGATGAGAAAGTTCATTGTTAATAATTTAGGGTAATGAATTTTGGAATAAATTGGATCAAAGGATTTCATAGTAAGCCTCTTTTACCTTGTGGTTGTTAACGATCATGTTTCCCTAGATATAAATATTTTGTTGGTGGTTTCTAATAAGAGTTTTGATGGAACTAAGAAGATTAGAGTACGCAATGAATTTTCATGTGGGGGGTTAGTTGTGGAGTCTACCGTGCCGATGGACCTCAGTAGATTCTAATTGGATTTGAATAATTGGGAATTGTTACTCGAAGTTTCGTGATTATGGAATATTTTTGTAGGATTTCTGATGATTGAAATTGATGAGTTGCAAATTGGGTAAATTGCTTTCACTTGAGGATTAGAGTATCAGTAGAGTTAGTAATGTCGAATTCTTGTAGATCTTCCTGCCGACTTTATCGTGATCTTCATATCCCTAAGAGTTCGATTTATTTCGTTTATGCGTGGTTTGTATATATTTTGTTATCGTGATTTGTGAACTTTAAGTTCGAGTCGTTCTATGTACGTGTAATGTCTTGTTATTTGATTTTATCTTTGATAAAACTTTCAAATTTCCATATTATATTTCTAATTTAACGTTTCAAAGAAGTCTAAAGATGGTTTGTGTACCCTCGTTTTGGAGAAAATAGATTTCTTTTGCTTTTATATTTGGATTTTGCGTTTGGTTGGATGTTTGCACTTGTTATTGGAGACGCGTCTGATAACTAGTCCTGCACTTACTAACGTTGTTTTAAATTTCGATTTCACTATTTCGACTTTGCTTTTTGGATAATTAGAGTTCTCGTTCGCGACGAGCATTCTTGAGATCCGTAAGTAAAGTTTCACACTTATGAAAAAATTCCTTAAACCGTTTCGAGAAGAACATCATTTCATAAATGTTTTCCCTTGTAAAAGCTTTCATGTTGATTTTGTAAACCGATTCTTGTCCTTGATACTTTTGGATTGCTACTCTCAAGTTTCGAGGACGAAACTTTTTTAAAAGGTGGGGTGATTGTAACACCCGGAAATGTACCCTATTTTTCTAGTAGAAATATTTTACGAAATCTTTTCAGCAACTTTAAGTTTTAATTTGGAATTTATTGTTTCGAGTCGAATTTGGAATTTCCGAGTTCCTATTTGGAATTTCCGCGAGATTCCATGAGAATCCCGTCTTAAGGCAAGTTTGACTTTTCTTGACTTTTGAGTCGTCTTTGACTTTTCTTGACTTTTGAGTCGTCTTTGACTTTTCTTGACTTTTGAGTCGTCTTTAACGTTTCTTGACTTTTGAGTCGTCTTTAACTTTTCTTGACTTTTGAGTCGTCTTTGACTTTTCTTGACTCTTAAGTCGACTTTGACTTTCGTTGACTTTTCGGACTCACCCTTTACTTATACTCCCTCCTAACCTTAACCTAATTCACTCACACAACTCAACTCTTTCTTCTTCCTTAAGAAAACCAAAGAAAACCTAGCCTCCATATTCTTCCAAGCTTAGATTCGTCATAACTCGTTCGTTTCTCGCTCAAATTCATGTAAGTTCGTCTTATCCTTCCCCTCTCATCTTCCTCTATCCGTATTGGTAATAAAATTACCGTCTTTCTCGCTTTTTAAATTATCCGTCTTTCTCAAGGGGAATGATATTCATCTTTTATTATCTAATTGTATGTAGGTGGAGACTAGGAAGGTTTAGAATCGATTAAAGACGCGTAAAGGTAACGGTGAAGGGTTACTCGATATCATTTACGTGTTTTAATGTGTTTTCCATGTTAGAAATCGTATTTAGAATATGATTAGTAATCTTAGGAATTGTGTTGTTGATGATGGTTGTGGTTAGTTGATAATTGATATGAGAATTGATGAATTGTGATGATAGATGATACTTGTATTATGCCTTAGTGAAATTGTGGTGACTTGTGTGACTCTTACCTGTCCGAATAGGACGCAGGCTGCGTCGTAGGACGCAGGCCGCGTCGTAGGACGCAGGCCGCGTCACCCGCTGGAAACAGAATTTTTCCTGCACTGACCCCTTTTCGTAGAATGATCATATCTCCTTCGTTACTTGTTTGTTTTGGGCGTGTGACATCTCGTTGGAACCGTAAGAGGTTAAGCTATCACCTCGACTTGAAATTTCTGCATTCCCATATCTAGAACTCTAGTTATGACCGTTTGAAGTGGACCCTTGTTTTCGTTGGTTTCCAAACAACATTGTTTTGGAGAGGTGATCTATGTTTTTATTCATTATGCTTCATAAACTTGTTCTAATGCTTATGTATCATGTATTGACTCATGTTTATCAGATGTAAACTTATATGATTCCCTATTCTCATGTTTTGTGACGGTTTTTGGTATGTTCCCACTTTGAGTCGGTTTTTACAAATGATACGGTTTGAGCACTATTTTGTCTTGTGCTTTGTACTCTCATTCCCTTGGCTACCTTCCCGTTCGTAAGGCTGGAATGTCGGAACGGAGAGGTATCCTACTGCTTAATGGCATGTGTAGTGGGCATATGACGACGTTGTTGGGAGTTGAACGCTATGCGTTGTTCGACCCGGCCGTCAAATGTTGTATACTTGCGAGGTGGTGTTATTTGCATGTAGCGTACCGCTTGTTATGAGGCTTGAGCTCTTTTCCGCCTCTTTCGTGAATTGATCTACCGAATTTGGGGGTACTCGGCGTTTATTTTTGTAAGACCGAGTCTTGGATGCGAAACGTCATCGCGTGTCGAATCGGAACATGATTTATTCCGAGAGTCTGGCCAGGTTTAGACTAGGACCGTATTATTATCGTCGTCCTACCAGGAGGGAATTAGTCTACATATACGAAATGTCATCGTGTATGAGTTGAGGGAAATGTCATCCGTGAACGCCTTTTAATCATACTTGCCATGTACACGATGCTAGTGCGTTTCATTTACCGTGAGAAAGGTCGTCTTTGAGTCGTCGTCTTTGAATGCGTGATTTCATGATATTATTCATGGTCATTGCGTGATTGGACACCGTCAATGTATTGGTTCGTGCATGGATGATAATATGTTGGATTTATTGTGATCATCGCATGACTTGGCTTGGTTTGTTTGTCGAGTCTCAATCTTATCAAACTTATACCGCTAACGGTGAGATGCAAGCCCTAGTGAGCGTATTCGGTTGCCTAAGAGTGTCTTCCCCGAGTCTTTGAATAACATGATGGATTTCGGATTTGTATTCCATATGCTCTTATCATTATATGTTGAATTGCCTATCTATCCTTATCGTATCTCACATGTATATCTATATATGCATGATTTTACTTTTGTATTTTCTTCTATGTACGTTTAATGTGATATGGCTGGGAGAACCCGGAGTTACTCCCCACTGACTGTGGCGTTCATGTTTTTCATGAATGAACAGGTTGCTTGCAATGGATGGCTTTTTGCTTATGCTATTTTGGGGTTCGGGTGTGAGCTAGCGGGCGTTGTCCCTGGATGAAACACCTCTAGACGTTGTTTAGCTAGTTGCTAATTACTTTGTCTTTTGGTAACACTTTGAGAGACTACGTCTCTTGTGGTATTTTTATTTAGTTTGTAATATTTTGACACTCCTCGTATTTAACTTGCATGTATAAAAGTTTTTAAAAACTACCTATTTCCGCTATATAATTCACATGCTTGTATGTTTTATATTTCCGCATTCGCGAGGGTTGTCACACCCTACCATTCAAATTAAAGGTAACATGAGAGAGTATAAGTTTTAAGAAAAAAAAGAGAAAAATAAGGGTAGTATTGGAATATAAATGAGACTGCTTGAGTATTTAATGCTAGGTGAGTGGGGTATTATTATGAAAATGTCATATTTGTTATGAAATATTATTATATGGATGTTCATATCTTATAGGATACTAGAATATATTATCTTATGGAAACTCTATCCCTATTGTATGTGTATATACCTCTTATAATGGAATAATAACACAGATCTGTCTGTCGTACTTTCTCTCTACCTTCTCTCTATAATTATCTCTCCCTTTGTTTCACAACACGTTATCAGCACGAGCCTAACCAATTGGGTAAATAATTATTATTCAAATATGATAATATGGAGGTTCATATCAGATCTTATTCTATTATTTACTTAAGGTATGTTTACTGATTTACTACTCGTGAAAACCTATGAATCTACGAATTAAGGACTAAGAATTAATCAAACAATTTTCATATTGTCACGTTGAAAATCAAAACATGATATCTAGTTGACCTTAATTTTGTTAACATTGATTTCTCGATTGCTTCGATCAACTGTTGCATCAATATTTTGTTTATATCTAATTTATGTTTACCTGTCCGTACGGTAACTATTAATTTCACGTAACATTGTTCTAATTAATACTATGAACTATGGGATACTCCATTAATTGCTGCAAACCTGCTAATACGAACAAAAGAACAAAATTTTGCGGTCATATCTCTTACCAAACTTACTGATTATGATTCTTATTGTTTAATCGATTTGCTTCTATGTGGTGATTGTCTTCCATAGTTCCATGTATACTTAATTATTTACTTAGTTCATTAATCATTATGATTCATACGGTTTAAGCTATTTAGTAAGTTTGGGTTTTAAACTTAATTACGTGTCGTAATATGTAACAACCCAATAACTAATAAAGTTAATCAAATAAGATAATTTATAAAGGATCACAATGAGTATAATCTTGTTTGCATATATATACAATCTGAATTAATGAACTATGATGATTATTTTGATGAAAACACATGATCCATTTATTTCCGTACAATTCATGTACGTTTCATAGATATGTTACTTGAGTTTAAAAACATATGAGTTGATTTTGTATGTTTATAATATATATCATATTTATCGATCAGTTTTGCTCAGTTATTTCCGCTTGTTCATAAATTATTTTGTTAATTATATTAAATATCGTATGGGAAATAACTCAGATTATCATGAATTGCCTACAATTTTGCTGCGTTTGATATTCTTATGACACCGAGAAACGAAGAGTTCTTATTTAATATGGTAACTACGTCAATCTTGTATAATGTACATATTATTGGACTTAGTTTTTGGCAAAGGACATATAATATAATTTTGGACCTGAATTTCCAAAGATTTATTTTATAAAGATGAGAAGATATCATATTACGACTTTGGCCTGAATTGAAGTTCAAAGTTTAAAGGGACGAGAAGATATCATATTACAACTTTGGCCTGAACTTCAAAGTTCAAAGATGGATAATAATTTAACATCGTCTCATCATTACAATATGTTCATATTGTGTAAGTATAAAAGTGGCCAGAAGTCCACATGTAAATGCTAGTGGCCAGAAGTTCACAGCTGTAAGTTCACAGCTGATATTTATGAACCACATTTGAGTTTCAAATGGATAAAGCGATCTTTATTAAAGAGAAGATTATTTAAACTGATTTTTGTTCACCCGAAGTTGAACAATATAATGAGATTTGAAATTTGGTCCATTCTTTGAAGTGAATGTGACATCTCATAAAGACTCTGCCTATATAGCAGAGATCGAGAACATGGTATTATGATAAGTCAAACATTGCCGCCTAAATTGAGCCTAATAATGTGGCATTTGAAGAGCCAAGTAAAGAACGAAGCCTTAATTGAGCTTAATGATGTGGCTTTATTGAGCCAAATTCGTTCATTGAAAGAAATGAAAATATCCCATGAAAAGTCATGCATGTTAGACTCATATATCTATATGAGTAAAGAAAAATCAAATATTGATATACGAGTTGATTGATATTTATAATATGGCCTGAAGTTCATATTATTTAAAGACACTTAAACTATGACCAGAAGTTCATAGTGTTTACATATAGTGAATTATGGCCTGCAGATCATAATATTTTAAGACACTGAAACTTTGAACAGAAGTTCATAGTGTTTACATATAATAAATTATGACCTGAAGTTCATAATATTTACAAATATTAAAACTGTGACCTGAAGTTCACAATGTTTATAAATTCTCACATTTCATATAGTGAGTATTATTTGAGTATCATAATTATGAATAAACTCAATGTTTATACATGAATATTCGCAAAATGTGAGATACTCTTAAAAGTTGAGAATCATATCAAATCAATTCAAAATCATTCCCTGAAGTGAATAAGAAGTGAATGAGATATCATGTTTTGAATATGAAATATATTTATCATTCATACAAATAATGTAGTCATGTAGACACATTATCGTATAAATAGCTTAAAATACTATGTGTGGTTTCTCGTATACAAGTGACATGCGATCAAGTTATTTAATATTATGAAGCGTATGATCACTATAATTCATTGAATTCACCACTTCCTCTGAAGTGATCGATGAATTATTAATTGAGTTTAACTGAGATTATTCAAAGAATTGGTTATGATTTGTATCCCTATAAAGAATCATTTTGATGTATGGTTTGTGTCCATACTACAAGAAAAAGCAATGTATTATATTCCCTGAAGGAATATTGTGTTGCATGTTTAGTCTTGCCAATATAAATAAGACACCAATTAGTGTCTTATGTCATATCTATTTTAATCTGGCCAGATACAAAAGAATTATTTTGAATTCATATCCGAAATGTAGCTAATTGGAAGTTTAGCACTATAATCATAGTCAACTAGAAATCTGGCACGCGATATGACATTGCTAACCAGAAGTTTAGCATGTTGAATTGTCAACTAGAAAGTGGTGTGTGATAAATTATACTGTCTAAACACGACCAATTGCTTATGTAACTTGTCATGATTTTTGGGCAAACTAAGAAAATTGACATTAAATGGTTAAGATGTGACAGTTTAGGCCATCCGGGTTCTTATTATACCCGTTTTGATAAACCTAAAGTTTATCCTAGAGAAAAGATAAGTGATGAAACTCTCTCGTGTAAAATATCATCAAGGCAAGACACTACAGTGAGATTGAGTATATTTGATATTGGACATATAAACATTACTCACAATTTTAATAAAGAACTGAAATGTTTGTGTATGGATTGACACTCTGTTGAATGGCTTGTAGCCATATAATGATTTTTCTGAGTAGTTCTTGATTATTATATAAAATCGTTGATCTCCCAAATTGGGCATTGTGATTCAGCACATTAGAAATACAACTGCATTATATGTTACTCCCCGAAACATTTTGTTATTGTACAAAAGTGTCTATATCAAAGTCTCATTATGATATGAGAAATTTAGATCTAAGGTGGATATCATGATCTATTGCCCATTAAATCTATCTTTTGTTGATAGGTTTTACCACCTTAGGGGGAGAATGATAAGGAGAAGCTGGTAAAAACAAACAAGTATGATATCCCCAACTGGACCTGAAGTTCAGCGGTTTGTTTTCATATAAAATACAGCACATAGAGGTTCATAAAATTAGAAATGATGGTATTCATTTGGTTATGAAGATGTATTATGATACCACTTTAATCACCTTATCAAAATGTAAGATATTATTACATTGAAATCTATGATTTGGTTATATACAGATTACCCTATATGTGGTATAGCGAGCTATAAATTAGTCTTAGAAAATATATGTAATGAAAAATTGGATTCTTGCCAAATCTAACAGTAACCACACGTGAAATGTAGTGTGAGAGTCATATCGGTTCACATATTTCAAATAGTATGAAAATGGCAAGAATGGGCAGTGCCAGTTGGTACTCCTATGGAGTAAAGAAATTTGTATGTCCCTTAAGTGATATAGATATCTGAATGATAATCGATGGCCTATATAGAAGAGGAATGGTACCATATATATTCAGATATCACTAATCAGTACTGACAATATCGCGAGATGTTGAAATTATATCGATATGGTTAAGGAACCGATATGCATTTGCGCGCGGAGTTTAATGGACTAGAAAATGGGGATATTATATGCAAGTCCAATTTTGATTGTCGACTTATAATCTTTGATTATAAATGAGCTCATGGACCTGAAGTCTATCTATTGACTTGAAGTCAATTGAAATTATGAGTATTGGAAAGAATACTGTACAGTTTGCATTATCGAGTATTTATCATGTGCATATAGACATAAGTTCATCATTGCATCTTAGTTTTAATATATACATTATTATTATTGCATTATTGTTAGACTATGTTGTTTAGAATTAGTTACATATCATTTGCATGCACATGATTAATTATATTGTTCTACTTTGATAAATGTTTAAAAGGAGAAGTATATTTTACTCCTACGAGGATATCTCCCTGAAGGAGCCTCTTATGAATGATCATCATTTGTTAAATGGTTGATCAATTGAGTTTTGAGAACTCGTGACGAAATGTATAAACCTCTAAAATACGATTGAAAGATATCGTAATTAGTTCCAAAATGGAACATCAAAACTCCTTTAGAGTTTATTTGATGTCTCAATCTGAGGTTTGAGCATATGAGAATTGAGATCTGAATGAATTTATGGTTAAACACTTGAAATTAGTTTATGGTCCAGAAGTAGCATAACGGTTGAAAAATCATGTAGTCAAAGTCTACAATGAGGATGTCAATCCAATTGTTTAGCAAAGAAAATTACTGAAGGTATCTAGTGGATTATTATTATCAAACAATTTGGTTGCTTCTCCAGTAGAGATCCAATATATGGATGATTGTTATACTCTTTTTCCCTTCGACTAGGTTTTTGTCCCAACGAGTTTTTCCTATCAAGGTGGCACTACAAGCGCATTATTAATACGATATAGTAATGATTGTTGAGATGACAATTGTTTTAGACATAATATTATGTCATGTTATGAGAAGAATTGAACTTATTTTCTTTCACTATTTGGTGTATTACCTAAAATGAAGATCAAGAGTCATCATGAATGACTATATCCGAATTGTGAGTTCTAAAGACATATGAAGATTGATTTTGTTAAGGAATTCTACTAACTGAAGATATCAAGTTTATCAACTACAATGGATTCTATTCAACGATCGAGAAGTTACGTCAAAGCATGATTCATTTGAAGGTATATACAGTCATGTTATCATCAGGGGGAGTAGCACGTGTTGTACTCTTTTTCTTTATCTATGGTTTTGTCCCACTGGGTTTTCCATTGAAAGGTTTTAACGAGGCAGCTTGTTATGCAGTTTGGAGATTATTGTACTATTTTCCTTTCTAGTATTTTTCCCATGGGGTTTTTCTAGTAAGGTTTTTCACGAGGCATGTTCTTCAGTAATGGACATCCAAGGGGGAGTGTTATGAAATATTACCATATGGATGTCCATATCTTATAGGATAGTAGAATATATTATCTAATGGAAACGCTACCCCTATTGTATGTGTATATATATACTAATATATCCCTTATAATGGAATAATAACACAGATCTGTATGCCTTACTTTCTCTCTACCTTCTCTCTATAATTATCTCTCCCTTTGTTTCACAACAATATTGTGTAAATATATAGGGTCAATTAGGAGTAGTTGGTCTTATTTGTTACCCAAAAATAAATGAGTAATTTGGTTTGGATTCTCCGAATAAGATAAATGTTACTTTTGGTTTGGATGAGGATTGGGAGAGAGTATATACTATTATGCCCTTTAATTCATATATGAATAATTTTTATGTTCTAAACATTTTAGTAAAATAAAATAATTACTTTTTAATTCGTAATTTTTAATTCTCTACGAATAGACACTCATCTTAATATAATTTTAATATTTTTATTTTTGTTTTTCATTCAATTATGTAAGAAATCACTTTTTGGAAACAACTCGTCTCACTGAAGACGGACACTATCAGTCACAAGCTAAAAACGGATAATACTTATCTTACAATATGCAAATGGAAGGGCGGGTGGAGGGATACATTTGCCCTCCACTTGACCTCCCCAGTTACATATTGTGAGAGCGGTACTATCCGTCTGCAGCTTGTGATGGATAGTGTCAGCTGAAGATAGGGATGGCAACGGGTCGGGTCCGGGTCGGGTCCGGGTCGGGTCCAGTAGGACCCGGACCCGTGTCCCGTACCTTGGACTCATACCCGACCCGTACCCTAAAGGGTCCAAAATAATTGGACCCATACCCATACTCAACGGGTCCGGGTCCGGGTCCGGGTCGGGTCTACCCGCGGGTCTAGTTGAGAAAGCACTTGTGAAAATGAAAATTTGAACTCCTTACCAGTTACCACACTTACAGTAGCACACTAGCACTTGTAATTTTATTTGTTGAAAATTCCACCTCCATTTTTATCTCCTCTACCCACCCCCAACATTCTGCCTACTGATTGCATCTGCAATTTGTATGCATAAATAGCAACTAACAGAGGCTTGTGATACTGAAAGCCGAAATAGCGTAGCATCCGTCATTTCGTTGACACCTTCTTTAGGCGCATGTAAAATGTTGAAGAATTTGACTTTTGAGACTATGACACACAAGAAAACTAATACTGCCATTGAGTTGATTATTCCTGATCCCACAAGTTCAAACAACTCAATGAGAGATTTACCAAAAAGACGAACTTGCTGTGGTTGCTGCTACTTTTGCGTCGTTGTCGTTGTCCGTCGTCCGTCGTCGTCCGTTGGCGCCGTCGTCAGGTTAGATTAGAGGTAGGAGAGTAGTTGGGGATTTAGGGTTAGAGTTGTGAGAATGGCTTGGGTTGTTGTGTAATGTGTTTGTGTCTTTGTGACTTTGTGCAATTGAATTGTGTGGCTGAGTGACTGCCGTGTTTGTTGATAGATTTAGGTTTTTTTTTTTTTTTTTTTTTTTTAAATTATACGGATCTACGGGTCGGGTCAGGGTCCTATAAAACAAACCCGGACCCGGACCCTAAAATATTATCCAAGACCCATACCCGACCCTTACCCATTCGGGTCTTGAAAATTAAGACCCATACCCGACCCATTAGGGTCCGACCCGGCGGATTTGGGTCGGGTCTTGGACCCACTGTCATCCCTAGCTGAAGACAGATAGTGTCCGTCTTCAATGAAAATTTGTGTTTTTAAAAACTCGCATAGAATTATATCCAAACCCTTGGACAATTTTTTCTAGAAATAGATTACAAAAAAACTCATTTTGAAAAACAAGAATGATTTTTAAAAGATGTGTAACAACCCGAAAAGTACCCAATTTGCTTAAGCAATAGCTTATGGATACTTTTCAGTAGAACTTAAGTTTTTAAAATAGGAAATTTTGTTCGGAGTCGTATTTTGAAATTCCGCGTTCGTATTTGGAGTTTTTGAGGGATTTCATGAACAGACCGTTTTTGGTCATCTTTGACTTTTCTTGACTTTTAAACCGTCTTTGACTTTTCCTTGACTTTTTAAAGTCGTCATTGACTTTTTATTTATTTTTAAGTCGTCGTAAACTTTTCTGAACTTTTAAGCCATTTTGACTTTTTCCGACTTTTTAGTCGATTTTGACTTTCGTTGACTTTTCCCGACTCGTCTTGCGATTTTGAAGACCGAAATTGTATTTAAAAAAATTATATTTTTGATTTATTTTTATTTATATTTATTATGATTTATCATAATTTAATATAATTATTTTGAATTTATTTGGAATTTAAAGAATAACTTTTACGGTTTTTAACCGAACGTCATTTAACTATTCCCGACGCATCGTAAAGCGCGCAACAAAATCGAAAATCGACTTTGGCATGAGTCACGCGGCCATGTCATCGTTTTCCACTCACGATTGGATATTTTAATTGATTCGATTAAAATAATACAAATATCTTAGATATTTGTTACTTTATCGATCCGTCAACGGAGATTACGCAAATCGAGCAAAAACAGACCGTTGTCTCACCATACCACACGGCTCTCCTCTCCTTTTTCCCTCCTCTAATAGACTTTGATATTTTCATTACTTTTGATTAATATATCATAATATCTAGTTCACTATTCGCTTTATCGATCAGTTAACGAAAACTACGCAAAACGCTCGAAATCGGACCCGACAAGCACAATCCCACACGGCACACTTACCCACTCTTAAGCCTTGATATTTTCATTATTTTTCATTTTAATATCATAATATCTTGATATTAACTTTATCGTAAATTATATTTAATCGTTTACCGTAAAACAATTATTAAACGCGAGTCAATTACGGAACAACAATGTCAAAACTCGACACCTTTATGTGTCTATAAACACACGGCACACACACACCCATATGACTCACAAACAACTTTTCATTTTACAACAAATCAAAATAAGATCAAAACCTCACTTTATTTAATCGTTCTTCGCGTTCTTCATCGTTCATCTTTAGTTCTTCATCGTTCTTGAGCAAAACCTCCATAAATCCTTCATTTCTTAATTAAATCCTTCCTAATTTATATTTCTAGACTCTCCTCTTCGCTCCTCATCTTCTAGTACGGTTTATTTTCAATTCCGTCAAGATCGTTTTCATCATTTAATTATGGAAAATTTAGTTTAAGTTCTAATAATTGTTTTTCTTGTTATTTCTTATAGGGGAAGAGTTTGAAGACGAATTTGGGGACTCTTATATTTTGGGTGAAGACTAGTAGAAGGGTTTTCTTATTTATATTTTCTTATATTTTGTGCTAAGTGGATTTTGCTAGCTAAGGTAACAATTCCGATTTACTCGACGAAATAATGTCACATATCTTAGGTTTTAGTTTATGCTCATGTTATAGTAATTATGATTTTAGCTAGTAATATAGTCTTTAGTTTTATTTATTTGGATTTTGGTTCATCTTAAATTTTGGTTCGTGTTTTTATGAATTATGGATTTTTAGTTAGTAATATGTTAAGTAGTAATTATTATGTTGTTTTATGATTTTTATGTTGTATGGAATTTTTGTGATGTTTGATGATTTTTGATGATTTTATGATTGTATGAATTTTTATGATGATTTAGTGTTCTTGATGATTTTTTAAGTTGTAGGAAATTTTATGATGATTTAGTGTTCTTGAAGGATTTTAATGATTTTTACTAAGTTATGATTTTTATGTTGTTTAGAAAATTTTAACAAGTTTGTTGTTCTTGATGAATTTTGATGAGTTTTAACAAGTTATAATTTTTAAGTTGTTTATTAAATTTTAACAAGTTTAGTGTTCTTGACAAATTTTGATAATTTTAATAAGTTATGATTTTGTGTGGAAGATTGTTAAAATGGTTGTTTGATGATTAAAACAAGTTGGAAATGATTTTGGTGGTGTTTGTTGGTGAACCGAGAAAGGGCAGCTGAACCGGGTCCAAACCGGACCGGTCCAGGCCGGTTCAGACCCGGTCTGGGTTGGTCAAGGTGGGTCCGGGTTTTGGTCTTTGGGTTGTGTCGATGTTTGATTGATTGGTTGTTGTTTTGACGGGTTTTAATTATGTTAAGCATGCGGGAAAATATTAGAAAACGGTTTTAGAAAAATTAAATCAAAACAGCCATTTTTCAGCCAAAACAGCCCGTGGGCCCATCCAGGCCCATATTGGGTCCGGCCCATTTCAGCCCGTGGGTCCCACCTTGGGACTTGTGACGGTTTTTGAGTTATCGTCATTTTTATCGTGTTTTGTAATATTTAGCAAGTGGGAAATGTTAATAAGTAAAATATTTAATTAAAAAGGGTTTTTCATAAATTATTATTTCTCACATGTTAGAAATTATAAGACGAGATCGTAGTTTAATTGGTTATCATTTAAGTCAAGAGGGGGTTTACGTAAGATTTAATAATTCACATGTTAGAAGTTTTAATAAAAATAACATGTAATGAATATGTTGATTTTATGTCTATGTGATAAAGACTCTGTTTCTAGCCGGTTTGATTCAACGGGTTTGGTCAAACTAAGATCTAGTCAGCCCCGATTTGACTGATGACCCGTCGCGGGACTCGGGTCGGGGATTTGTCTTCAAAGTATGGTTGTATTTAATTAATGAATTAGCCTTAGTAGATATGAGGCGATATGATATTTGATTATTATTGATATGCAATTAGTCACATGATAGGATGTTTTCCCGTGACTGATTTATTATATGGTTGGTGTCGTGTTGACCAAGTACCCATAGAGAATTATGGATATATGGCGTCTTGACCATTCTAATTCTAAATGAGTAGCTTGGACCATGACATTGATAGGCCCGTACTATCTTTAACGAGCATACGGAGTTTGCCGCTTGATAGCTTTTGTGTCTCGGCTTGGTGGGTTGATATCCAAGTCGGGGCATGGTTGCCTAATCCGTTTTGGGGTTGGAACCAGCTTAAGTACTAGCCATCTCTGCTTAGGGGGTCGCCTAGTAGAGTTTCTCATGTACGGTTATGTCATGGGACGGGGAATGGAATAGCTGTTGTCGCTAGGTCTGATCAGTCTAGGACTAGGATGTTTTCCTAACTTGTGGTATAGCCTCGAGTTACAGAAGTCGACTATTGACTGTCCTAAGAACTTATGCCTGTTTGTAGAAGTATTGGTCTTTCATGTTTGTATGATTCTATGAGTTCTCGAAGGTGAGATGCAAGCCGGCTAGGATTGATAGAGTTTGGATTACCGATTGTTAACTGATTCACATGATTACGTGTTGATTAGGGTTTGAGTGTATCAGGGCCATGTTACATGGTAACCGCTGAGCCAGCATACCAGCTTCCCTACCTCGGTTTATATTTTATTATCGGATTCACATGATAGCTTTCATATGCTAGGTTATATGTTAGTTAACTGTTTCATAACATGAGAAGCATATCATATATGTTAAGGTGTTGTATTCTCTATATACATTGCTTTTATGTTTTTCATGTTTCATTAAAC
>JAIUZE010066348.1:0-36247 GCA_022085475.1 Heliosperma pusillum
GATCAACCAATTAGGCGGAAGCAATCATCGCTTTACATCAAACCCTATCAACAAACCCGACTCAAAAGGTCAAGGGGGATGTTGGAAGTCAAGTCAAAGCAAAGGGAGATGAAAGGATAGTCAAGAGCTTCTAGATGACAACTTACCCGATCGGGTAAGTGTGTACCCGATCGGGTATGTGTGCTGCTTTGAGCATTGCGGCTCCTTCATCCTATTTTTGACCTATGTGTTTAATGCCCGACCTCTTCTCCACGAAACCCTAATACTATAAATAGATGCTCTAGCCCTCATATCATATCATCCATCCCTTCACACAACATCTCTTCTCTTCTTACATTTCTCTTTAGTTTAGTTCTTCTTCTTTCTTAGTTTAGTTTTGTTTTAGTTTTCTCTAGTTTAGTTTAGTCTAGTTCTAAGTTTTCTTCAATTGTAGTTGTTCTAGTTGTAATTGGAATTCAAGTTTCCGGGTTTGCATTTCCTATTCAAGTTCTTATTCCATTTCAATCTTTGCTCATCCTTTTTCGGTAATCTTTATTCTCGTTTTACATTATAGTTTCATTTTCTTTAGTATTTCCTTTATCATGTTTATCATTCTTAGTTTTATAATCTTAGTTTCCTTTTCATTGTTAATCATGCATAAGTAGTCACCCTTCTAGGGTGTAGGATAGCCATGTTAGATTAATTAAAAGATGATAATTGGATAAAAGAAATTGTGCCTTTAAAACGTTGTGTCTATGCATGTTTGGATTGTAACGATAGTTATCGATTTTTGGCCAAAATCATTTGACTAGTATGGAATTCTTTTCCAAGGTAGACATACGAGATTTGAATAGACAAAGCATGACATAGTGGATTAAGACCTAGTAAATCGCACTAAAAGCCTGCTAGACCATCTGATCTATGATTGTAATGAACACATCATTCTTACGAACTCACAATGAATTATTTGCATATCCTAAATCCAATTTCATCAACATGTTAATCTACATGTGTGAACCTACTTCCCTAGATTCTCTTCTTTATTGCATCGTTATTATTTAGTAATTAGTGACAAACATTTGCCAATCGTCCAAGGTAGAGTTCTAACCACAACTATTCACAAGTATCTCCCGTCTCCCCGAGATCAACCCCTTACTTCCCTAATTACATTAATTTGTTGTTAGCCTAGTCTGGGTTATTTATCTTTGATTAGGGTACGCGACAACCCTGTCAAAGGCTGTGATAGAGAAAATGTCCAACAATTAGGTAATCACATATCCAATACATGCGCTTGGAGGATTTCAAAGTGTGAATCTCATAGAGAGGGAGTTGGAACCTCTATATTTCGACCCATGCTCTAACCTAGTGGTCAACCACACGCTCAAATCCTAGTGATACTTCCCAGGGATGCCATTAAACCCTACCAGGAAGAGTACCCTTGTGCCATACAAAGAAGGGAACTCTGGAAAAATACAATTGGGATTGGGATACAAACCCACGATAGAGGAAACCTTAGAAATGCATACTCGAGTGCAAATTCGTAAGAGTAAAGAAATTCAGATGCAACCTTATCTCCCTACTTTAAACGGATATTTTGTTAGGGAAGGAAGCCAAGAATACTTTCACGGGTTTCCCGAGCCTTGGCACTATAAAGGAATACAATTAGCTGGAATTGAGGTCTTCCACGATTGCTAATTTATTCCCTCAGAAACGGTTCCTACCATCAAACCTCGTCAGACACCTTGTTTAGACGAACAAGCAGTTAGCCTTCTGTTTGGAGAAGATCGATTCGTCACAGCCACATAGGATGGGATCATTACCATGATACTTCAGGACGATCATTTCAACCCTACAATGTTGATCAAGGACGCTGGCTCAAGCCAGCCGAAAGGATAGAGAAAGTCGATCAAATGGACCAACAACCAAGGGAAACTCTTCAAAGTCACTACTTGGGAAGGAAAGATGTTCAAAGGAGAACCAGAAGACAATGAATTCAAGTCAGAGTTAGAGTTGGAGTCGGAGTCTGAGTCTGAGTCTAGCAAAGTTCTTAGAGAGTCTCCTTCTGTTGTCACCCCACATCCCTTTGTTTCTCCTCGCTTAGCATCTAGTAATAACAGCAGTTTGGGAAATGTCCCAGCAGTTGTTCCTTTACCGCCTCTGACTACTAAACATATGGCCTCTTTGTTTTAGCTATTTTCAAAATATAATACTCCCTCCAATTTTACATGTTGTTCCCTTTTCTTTTGGACACAAGGATTAAGGAAATCAATTTGGACCACATAAAACACACTACCCCACATTTAATTAAATTTGGACCACACAACTACTCACAAATAAGAAAAGAGGGAACATCACCACACTTAGCTCAAAATAGAAAGAGGGAACAACATGTAAAATTGGAGGGAATATGAATAAATCAGATTCTGCTTACTGCTTGTGTTTTTCTAAATGCAATTTTGTTTATGATGACAATGAAGATAATCCTGACCCAGAATCGATCGAATTACCTCCCCATATAATCAAGGAAATTCTACAAGAGGGGAAAGGGGCACCAGTCATAGAAAACACTGAACCCATCAACGTAGGGACCGAACTAGAACCCCGAGAACTTAGAATAGGGACAACCCTGAATCCGACTGAGAGGGCCAGTTTCGCAGACCTTCTACAAGAGTTCAAAGACGTTTTTGCTTGGTCTTACAAAGACATGCCAGGTATCGACAGAGATATCGCACAACACCGAATTTCGATCAAGCCAGGTTTCAAACCTGTAAAACAGAAGCTCCGTCGAATGAGGACTGAATGGCCTCTTACGATCAAGGAAGAGGTCGATAAGCAATTCACAGCCGGATTCATTAAAGTTTCCGAGTATCCGGGTTTGTGTTGGTTTCAGAAACCTAAACAAAGCAAGTCCCAAAGATAACTTCCCTCTACCGCATATTGACATATTGGTAGATAACACAGCAGATCACGCATTGTTATCCTTCGTGGATGGGTATGCCGAGTATAACCAGATTAAAATGGCCAAAGAAAACATGCATAAAACAGCTTCCGTCACTCCATGGGGCACATACTGCTATACAGTTATACCATTTGGACTAATTAATGCTGGAGCTACATACCAACGTACTGCAACTACGTTATTGTATGACATGATGCATAAAGAAGTGGAGGTATACGTAGATGATATGATTGTCAAATCCAAAGACAAGAAAGGACACATCGAAAACCTTCGCATGTTCTTTCTCAGATTGCGCAAATACAACATGAGACTCAACCCTCATAAATGTGCATTCGGAGTAACTTCAGGCAAACTCCTAGGACATGTCGTCAGTCAGAGAGGAATACAAATTGATCCATCCAAGGATTCATCCAAGATCAAGGCCCTAATCAAAATGCCACAACCCCAAACAGAGAAGAAAGTTATAGGTTTCCTAGGAAAAGTACAGTACGTGAGTCGGTTCATATCGAAACTCACTATGATTTGCGAACCCATTTTCAAAAAGCTAAAGAAAACAGATGATACCATGTGGGACGATAATTGCGAAAAGGCATTCGACATAATCAAAGAGATATTAGCCAAACCACCAGTGTTGATGCCTCCTCAACGAGATCAACCTCTTGGTTTATATATCACAGTCACAGAAACGGCCATGGGGGCTATGCCCGGACAAACTGTCGGGAAAGAAGAAAGAGCCATCGTCTAGTACCTTAGTAAGAAGTTCTTAGAATATGATTGCAAATACACACCTCTCAAAAAGACACGCCTCGCACTTGTGTAGGCAACTAAGAAGCTACGTCATTACATGCTTAGCAACTCGGTGAAGGTGTACTCCAAAATAGACCCCATCAAATACCTCTTTGAAAAACCCGTCCTCAACAGACGTCTAACAATATGGACCTTAATGCTCTCAGAGTTTAATCTCAAATATGTACCTCTGAAAGTCATAAAAGGGCGTGACGTCGCTGATTTTTTCACAGACAATCCTATCAACGACACCCAAGCGATAGACATGTGGTCATTTCCAGAAGAGGATATATTCCAAACTTGTATAGACTCCTGGGACCTTTACTTTGACAACGCATCAAATTTAAGAGGGTTCGGAGTGGGAGTGTTGCTCATTTTTCCTGGAGGCGAGCATGCACAACTATTTGTCAAACTCGACTTCGAGGTGACAAATAATGCGGCAGAATAGGAAACTTGACTTATCGGTTTACAAGCGGCACTCAGTCTAGGCATTAAGAATCTTTGAGTTCGTGGAGACTCCTTCTTAATAATCATCCAGGTCACATGATCATGGAAAATTCGGAGAGAAAGTCTAGCACCATTTCAGGCCAGAATAGATCAAGTTGCCCAGTTCTTTGATCATGTCACGTATCTACATCTACCTCGTGAAGAGAAGCAGTTTGCAGACGCTCTTGCAAAACTTGCAGCCCTGATCAACATGCCAGACAACATGATCAAAATGCCTTTATGCATCGAACGACGCTCAGAACCGACCTATGTTTACCAACTTACATACGAAGAAGAGAATCCAGAGGAACCCTGGTTCCAAGCCATTCTAAACTTCAAACTCAACGATACATACCCACCAGAAATAGATAAGAGGGGACAATGCGTCATACGCTTACTAGCTTCTCAATACCTCTTTATACAAGGAGAATTGTACAAAAGAACACCTCTTGGTGTCGTCTTGCGTTACCTTGATCGTTCACAGGCACAAAGAGTAATGGAAGAAGTACATGATGGAGAATGCGGTCCTCACATGAGAGGGCCCATGATGACAAATAAAATCACACGTCTAGGATATTAATGGACGACTATGGAGTCAGATTATATTAAATACGTCAGACACTGCCACAATTGCCAGATCTTCGGGAATGTTCAGCATGTTCCTCCCTCGTTGCTTTACACCATGACCTCTCCTTGGCCATTTTCTGCTTGGGGAATCGACATCATTGGAAAGATCACTCTAGCTGGAACTGAAGGTCACTGTTTTATCTTGGTAGCTATCGTCTATTTCATCAAATAGGTTGAAGCAGCATCCTACACTAATCTTACTGCTAAAAATGTGGCAAAGTTCATACAAACCAATATCATCTGTCGATATGGTTGCCCACATGAAATCATCAATGACAATGCGTCACACTTCCAAGCAGAGACAGAGCAGTTGCTAGCCAAATACAAGATCAAGCATCATCATTATTCGCCTTATCGACCTCAAACTAATGGCACGGTAGAAGCAGCTAATAAGAATGTCGTCACAATCCTTAAGAAAATGATCGACAATTGCCGTGATTGGCCAAGCAAGATACCCTTCGCATTGTGGGACTATCGCACTTCAGTTAGGACACCCACTGGGGCCACTCCTTTCAATTTAACCTATGGAATGGAAGATGTACAACCAATAGAGCTAGAAATCCCATCTCAGCGTATTCTCTTAGAAAGTCAGATCCTAGAAGCTGAGTGGAAGAGGAATAGATATGATGAACTCGTCCTCTTGGACGAACGTAGACTGCGTGCATTACACAATGTAAAGACGTACCAAGCACGTATCAAATAAGCATTCAACAAACGAGTTCCCAGAAACATCAAAGCAGGGGATTTAGTGCTCAAATCAGTCAGAGCTCTCTTACCTGTTGATCCAAGAGGAAAGTTCAAACCTAACTGGACTGGACCTTTCTTAGTCAAATTCATATTCACAGGGGGTGCAGTTAAAATCACGGACGTAGACGGTAACGAATTTGCTAAACCTACCAACCTAGACCAGTTTAAACGATACTACCCTTACCATGCACTAGGAAAATGTACCTCGCACAACCCTACGTGCCGCTCATGCGTCACGGAATAAAACCGGCCCCAAACCAGTTGAATTTAATGTCGCTATGCTCTTGCACTTTGACATTTGGATAATCCTCATGTCATCAAATAAATCGAATTGTATTTCTTTTAGGAATAAGTAAGGCACACGCCGCCTTTTTCTAAGTTCATTACATGTTCTTGCTTCGAACAATTATTCTTTTGCATTTTCTAGAACTACGCGCAGGGTTTGATTTCATTTTTTCTAATGAATATGTAGGTAAATGTGTTGATATCCTTGCTTAGTTGGTTACAAGTCTTGCGCTAACAACTGCCTAACACAAGCTGCTGACAATACTGGCGGAAATTTCGTCGTTGACTTTACTGGCGGATTTTCCGTCGGTTTGGTCAATATTACTTTGCAGATTCGTGAAAGAGTGTTGGGCGGATTATCCGTCAGTAATATTTAATATTGACAGAAAATCCGTCAGAATTAAATTTTTTGTGACGAATTGAAGCGACGCGCTTTACTAATGGATGTTCCGTTAGGAATAGACATTACTGACAGATTAGAGCCGTTACTGACGTATTTTTTCCGTCAGTTTCCCGCGTGAGTTTTGTAGTGTATCAATTATGTTCACTTGATTTAGGGTTCTATTAATAAGGGTTAAATAATCAAATATGAGTGAATTAGGGTTTTATGCATTTCGTAAAATAAACTGGTTGAATCAGACAAAATAACTGCTTGAATCTGAAAAATTTCACCCTTATAATTGTATCGTCCAAAACAGGCATCGAGAGGTATTCGTGTTCACCCACCTGACGCCACTTTAATTTTTCATCTAGTAGCAATCCTCCATACTTTACGTTGAATTCTTCCTCGTACAAATAATTCACATTTGTTAAATGGTAAGGGGAAAGGGACATAGCCTTTTCAATTATTTTGGGATCATCGATCACATTCATCATAGTCCTTAAAAATAATCGGGTTTTCATCCTATCACCAATCTGCATTTTTCTTTCCAAAGCAAGTTCTCTAGTTAAGTTGGCAATTTGATTTGCTTGGTTAGCCATGACAATAAAATCGAATATTGTAGGGAATTAGATGGAATGATTTTTGTGAGTTAGAGATTGTGGGTGAGCTTTGAAGATGAAGTTAAGAAGAATTTATATGCAATGTAAACCTTCCCTAATCATATTTTTCCTCCAAAATTCTCCTCCAAAATTTCCCACCAAACGGATGTTGTATTTAATAAATTTAAATAAGATATGAATAGGAATAATATAATAAATAAAGGAATATGAAATAAAATGGAATAAAATATCGGAATAAGAGAGGGAAGATCTTCGAGATTTTCCTAAGATTAAGGCAAAGATCAAGGTAACAATAATTTTAAAAAAAAGGAAGTTCTATATATATATATATATATATATATATATATATATATATATATATATATATATATATATATATATACCGAATATCAAACTTTAAGTAACTAAATAATTATTATATAAATAAATATTTATTAAATAAAAACTAACTAAATTATTCGAAGTTATTATATAATATGTTCAATTAAAAATTTTGATTGATAAACCACGATAAATTGAATGGATTAATCTAATTGAATTACGGGAGCTGATTAATCGAATAAGTTAGTGTAAATCGATTTTGATTTTTATCAGGGTTCATCAACTAGAATAATCCATTAAATTACGATCAATACAAGAAAATCTATTGTCATAGGGTTCAATTCGATTGAATTAGGGTTTATCTTGATTAATTGAATTAACTTATCTTAATTTCAATTCGATTAAATTCATGAACTTGGATTAGTTAGGGTTCATCTTGATTAATTGAATTGAATTAAGTTTTGATAAATCGATTTTGATAAATTGAAGAAAGCTTAACCGATTTTGATTAGTATCAAATCCATTAATTTAAATAGATAACACAAAGAAATAAAATTATTTGTCTAATGAATGGCTAAAAATTTCTTCTGGGGAATTGAATATGGTTAAAGGAAATGGACTCAGAAAACCTGGAAGAGTATTTGTTCTCCTTGGCTGGAGGGGGGACTCTACATTAAAGAGTTGATGTCCTGGAATAAATCTGCTTTAGCTAAATGGATATGGAAGTTGGAAATTAGTCACAATGGACTTTGGTATGAGTGGAACAGAGCTTACAACTTCCATGATCTGACATTTTGGGACACTTAAGCCAAACCTCATCATGCTAAATGTTTTAAAAGTATCGTTGTTGTAAAAGATGATATCCTTGCAAAAGCAGGGTCTCTTGATAATGCTAAAGCCTTAATCCAGACATAGATAGTACAAGGAATGTTTCGTATATCTGCTGCCTATGACTGGTTCAGAACCAGTAATCCTCCACTGCAGTGGGCCAAATTCTTACAGCATCAGTCTATTATTCCTAGTCATGGCATTATTGCATCACTAGCAGTTCAAGAGAAACTTCCTATTGTGGATAGTCTGATAAATAGAGGGCTTTATATTATTAATAGATGCATCTTATGCAAGGCAGTTGCTGATAATCATACCCATTTATTCTTTCATTGTCCTTATGTATGAAGCATATGGGATGGTGTTGTTACTTGGATTGGATTATAGAATAGAAGCAATTCATGTGAGCAGGACCTTAGCTGGTGTTCTGATAGGAATAATAGACGGCATTGGAGCTGAGGACTCACTGGTACAGTAGCTGTATAGCTGCAACTATCTACCACGTTTGGAAAGAGCGAAATGTTAGGATATTCAAAGGGACTGAGACGATCGCTAAGCACATTCTTCACAAGTTAAAAGTTGATATTAGCATAAAAATGCTAAGCAAAGCTAAGAACAATCGTTATAGAATCATAGTGAACAATCTTAACAATTCTAGATAGGACTATTACTAGTCTTTAGAGGTTATTCTTGTTGCATTATTTGTATCCTTATTTTCTTTTTTATCCCTTGGTGGAAGAATATAAAGGATGATGAATTTCTTGCAAAAAAAAATTATTTGTCTAATAATAGTAACAATATTACAATCAATACAAGGTAATTTAAAAAATTTCATAAATATAGTTAACTAGACATGTCAAAGTACTAACCTAGCCCTAACCATACTAATAGAGATGAACTTGAGTTTGCCACGTGTCATTACCTAATTGGTTGTGTATGTGATCTTCCATACACAATGTGTAAGTGTAGGCTTTTCGTTTAAAAAGTCAAGGATGTGATCACAAGGTGATAATGATGGATGAAATTAGTACTTTCTTAAATCGAGTCTAGTAATTAGT
This sequence comes from Heliosperma pusillum, assembly GCA_022085475.1. Taxonomy (NCBI): domain Eukaryota; kingdom Viridiplantae; phylum Streptophyta; class Magnoliopsida; order Caryophyllales; family Caryophyllaceae; genus Heliosperma; species Heliosperma pusillum. The sequence goes on from JAIUZE010066348.1 coordinate 9,079, forward strand.
TTCCTAAATTGAGTCAATTAGCTTACTTTCCTAAATCGAGTCATATTGTTCTTAGTTTCCTAATTTCAAATAAGGTAGTTGTTGTGTTATTTTCATATTATTTCCTACCTAGTTTAAGGTAAGTGCTAGTAGTATAAATATGGGTCATTGTATTCAGTTTTAGATAAACAATTGAGAGTTTATTTCAAGTTTATACTTTTGTGTTCTTTATAGCCTTCGAGTTATAAGATCAAATTATTTCTTGCGAGAGTGAATTCATCCATACTCTTCCTTGCGAGGTTGCGTATTATTCGTGGCAAATTTGAGTTCCTTGAGAGGGAGGAGAGTTTGAGCACGCCATATCCAAGTTATTCGAGTTGTCTTGCGAGATTACTTGTTTAATTCAAGTTTTAGTTGTTAATCTTGCGAGATTCAGAAAGTAAAATACTGCATTTATTTTACATCACTTATTACGAATAATTTGTTTACCTTCGTTTCTGTTTAGTATTATTAAGAATAATGTAGGTGTGCTTATGAAATTCAAAGTTATGAATTTTTATGTTATCAATTGATCTCAAAGTTATGAAATTCTAATTTATTTTTAGGTTATTTAGCATTCGATCTTGAAGTTATGGAATTTTATTTTAGAAAAATCATAATAATTTGTAATTTAGGGTTTTGATTAAAAAAAATATATTGAGATATTTTAAAACGTAGTTAGTAGCAAATTAGTTGCCTTTTTTTTAATTAAAGAAATGAAAGATCCTAAAAATAATATAAATTAAAAAAATCAAAATATAATTACAAAATATCTTCATGATCAATAATATTCATAATTTATTTTTATGTTGTCTATCATTTGATCTTTAAGTTAAGGAATTATATTTTATTAAAATCCTAATAATTCCTTTTTTAGGTTTTCAATTAAAAAAAGGAAATGTTGAGATATTCTAAAACGTAGTTAGTACCAAATTAGTTGGATTTTTAATTAAAGAAAGAAAAGATCCTAAAAATAATATAAAAAAAAAGTTAAAATAGAATAACAAAATATTTTCATGATCAATAATATTCTTAATTGTAGGCATGATTTTAGGCAAGTATAACTAGGATTGTTTGTAGAATAAAAGATAAGATATACTAAATATGGGTTAGTTACACTATTTTTTGACTGATTAATAACAATATAATGAAATGTAATAGCTATGTAGATGTGTTGATATCCTTGCTTAGTTGGTTCAAGTCTTGCGTTAACAACTACCTAACACTAACCTCTAATTACGCCCAGGTTCGTTTCTCAACAAGCACAATTTTGTTTCTTTTTTCCGATACTTACAGTACATGTAACCAATATTCCTTAACATTTTTATACTTTACCACAAATTTGTGTTCATCAGAGTCATTGCTATTATACTTCAGCAATTTTCCTGTAAGAATAATCACGATTCAAGTTTCGCGCTTTATTCAATCGAGGAGAACTAAGACGGTAGCCTGGTAATACGCAAGTACCCAATAAAAAAGTGCGTAATATGAAACGTTCTACGCTAAATTATGGTACTAGATACCATTTTTACACAAACCATATAAAGATTGACAAATAGGCGTAAATATAACACCAAATTTCGACATAAAACCATCACCATTAGCACAATTAAAATCATCATCGTCGGACAGATCTCTGAAGAAGAGTTATTAACTAGACAGTTAAAAAAAGAACTTGTACAATTGATCATTTGACCCCTAAAAAACAAATTTTTTTTTTCCTTTTTCCGAGTCTTGACACTGGCAGCACATGTCATTTGCTCTAAAGCGTGAAATCAGACTCCCAGATTTGTTTTACAAACAATTTGCTATGTTTTAATCCCTAGCATCGCCGACTACGACCCCGACTAGGCTGCTGCTCCACATGGCTAACCGAATGATTTTCTCTTCTTAAAGGATCAATATATGGAGGGGGAGAAACTAACGTGTCGGTTCCATCATGGTTAAAGGTTCCCCGTAGAACTGCAATGAAGATATCAAATATCATTCAATACTTCCTGTCTAGAAATCACATTCTGAATTCAAACATTTTGCAAACAGAAACTAGTACTGACAAATAACTAAGACTCATAGCAAATCATCCAATACTTTCTGTCTAGAAATTAATCTAGAAATAAAAAAGTATTGACAAATAGCCTAATGATTACAAAATAATGAACTACATTCTGGAAAAAAAAATTAATAGCAACTTAAATAAAATGTTGGTGTTCGACTTCTTTTCGACGGGGTGTGATAAGGGTAAAGTCGCGTCACCTTAATCAAAGTAAACCTAATTCACAACTAACTAATAGTCAGCGGTAAGCAAGGTATCGAATCCACAGGGAGGCGGTAGTATTCTAATCTGTTAAACTAGGCTTGTCTCTATAGTAACAATTTCAGGGTTTGAATTGTGGTTTCTAAACTAAAAGCAATCAATAACAATAACTAATAGCAAACAATAACAACTAATAATAATAACAACTAATAATATGCAAAAAAAAACTAATAAGGTTGAAAACAATGAGATTAAAAGTCTAGGGTCTCAGGTTCACTAGGATTATTGTTCAGGGGTAGGGATGTAATCAACTATCATGCAATAAAGTTATCTAAGGTCACAAGATCGGTCGACTCAATTATGCCCTTTAGATCTACAATTTAACATGCGATCGCTATCATTAAACGACTTCTATTCAATTATCGTAGCCTATCTTAGTCTTAACCCGGTCGGTGTCAATCCTAATTCGCGATACTAGTTAATTAATCCTGGCCAGTAATCAAACAACTAGAATTAAAACGATAATCAAACGATAACCATGCAATTGCAATTCAATTAATTAATCTACCCCTTCTAACAATCCTAGATCCCCTTTCAACCCCAGAAAGGAATTTAGCTACTCATAACGATATAAACAATAACAATAATAATTAAAGTAAACATGATTAACAACAATGAAAGGATAAACAAAGAATAATTAAAGAAATAGAAGGCAATTAAATTGAATAACGAAGAAAGATTGAAGAATACCGATTACAAGTTGAACTAAAGACAATCGTCCTTGATGAATAAAATCCAGAGGAAAAGTAAACTAATTTAGGGTTTCTGATTTAAAGCCTAAAACCATTCAAAAGCATGTCTAATTATGAAAGACGAGCTTTCTTTTTATAATACAAAAAATCTAATTAATTAGGTTAAAGTTTAGGAAAATATGATAAGCCGCCGAAAACATAGGTTGCTCGATCGAGCAACGTGATTCTGCTCGATCGAGCAAGAGAATAGTGCAACTCGACCGAGCAAGGCTCTTCTGCTTGGTCGAGCATCCTTCATTTAGGCTCGTTTCTTCACTTTTCTTCCTTTCTTCTCTTTCGTTCTCGATTCCCGTGCCTAACCTTCTACGATCCAACTCCGCCATGCTTCATATCTACTCAAAAAGCTCCAAATGCATCCAATCTGCATTAAAACATAATAGAAGCGGCAGAATCTATATTCTAGCTAAAATAGCATAGAAACAAGCAAGGAAAGACGGTAAATCGAGTTAAATGTAACTAAGGGAAGCATAAAATATGTATATAAATAATGATCATCAAACTCCCCCAAACCAATCCTTTGCTTGTCCCTAAGCAAAGCACTCAACATTATACAAGGATAAACATACAAATGGCGAATGAAAAACTCAAAGCTAATGTTAAAGCACATACAAATCCCAAGCTATCCATACCTATAACCAAGTAATGACCAAGTTGTACCAATAAAACAAATTCAAAGGTACGGGAAAGTAGAAAACGCAGCTCATATTCAAAGATTTTACATGATACCGTAATATAGACAAAAACCAAATACCTTTCAATCTTGCAAGGCTCAATTTGTCGGATTCTCGCGAATTCACTCATGCACTCATAAGTTTATGTAAGGGTGAATTTTGTGAAGATAGAAAGAAATAGAAACACTCACTCAACTTATGAAACATGCATGCATTCTAATGTGATAGTAATTTCCCCAACTAATACGCATTCGCTATAAAGTACATGAATCAGGACAAAAAGGGAGGCTGATGGGTGAAGGTATAGAAGTGGATTGTGCCAAGGCACGTATGGGAATGTGGGGCTAAGACCGGTAGTCGCAGCGACACTTACCAAAACAAATCTACAAGACTAGCACAAACCAACACCGACTAGAGAAATCATCTTAAACTTTGACAACACAAAAGAGATATCGATATTGCTCTCTAAATATGCATTAGACTCTAGTAAATTCCCTTTCATTATCGCTTGAATAATTTAATGAAGCAACATATTCTTTTTTCTTTTCTTTTTTTCTTTTTTTTTTCCTTTTTCTTCTTTTATTTTCAAATCTTTTTTTTTTCTTTCTTCTTTTTCATTTTTTTTTTCTTTTCAGATCTTTTGCTTCACAACTTTTCTCAACAAAGGGAATAAATGACACAATTGCCAACATACTTGCTACACCCAATTGATATTCTTTTTGAAATCCCGACCCAACCATAGTAGACAAGTAGATAAGAAAAACATGTAACTGCGACTGTCCTGATAAGGTAGGCAAGTTCTAGGAATGTAGCTATTATATAACTTGTAAAACAGGCTACAAAAGGCTCAAATTGGCTAAACATAAAGAACTCAATAATAAGGGTATAAAATCAAGTCTTTTTGGCTATGTGAGGCTTATTTGAACAAAAATAACCACCTTTCCTCATGCACTTATCAAACGAACGCGTATAGTATCAAGAAATGAATGTCACACTTATGCAATTTGATGTTACATATTCCACAAGGAGTACCACACTCAAGACTAAAAACAATGAGACCACTTTATTGATGTTCCTGGCCTAGGAAGCTCTATAAACCTCGGAATTTTAAGTGGTTTACCAACAAAAATTGGCCAAATCTAATTAGCATAAGGTATGTCAAAAACGGTCAAGACTTGTACTATGAGCTTTGTTTTCAAAAATAGTAAGTCAAAACAATGTACATGGATAACTTATTTGGGATTCAAATGCAGAAAACAATGCAAATTATCATCATTGTTATTCAATTCACCAATACTCAACCTAATAAAATAAAAAACATGTTTTTGGATTTTGTAATTTTTTCAATTGTTATGGATTTTTTTTTTCTTTCACACAACAGAAATAAACACACAACATAAATAAAGACTCTCCCCCAAACCTAAATGTCACAGTGTCCTCAGTGTGACGCTAACAGCACAACAATCACATATCAACCAACAGCAGCAACCTAAAGGACACAACTAACAAAGGGGAATGGGAGATAACTGAAAGAAAATACATTAAAAGAAAGTACAAGGATAGATAATACCAGCTGTATAGAATAATAGCCTCCCCCAAACCAGCTGCAAAAATGGGGGAGTACTGACCAACTGTCAATACTGCTCATCAGCCAGGATGAATGGGGATCTCGGTAACCGTATGGGGGTTACCTAAGCTATACAACCTTTGTAACTAACATTCCTCTCCTGTTAGCAGTATGTCCATCTCAACCGCTTCCTTACTCCGTGAGCTTCCAGCTTCAGCAGTGATGGAAATTAAGGCGATCTCTATAAGATCCCTATTCAAGCATAAAGAGAGACAATCATCAGCATTCATGTAACACCCGCAAATGTACCCTATTTTAAATAGTAAAAATATTTTAAGGAAACTTTTCTGTGAATTTTAGTTTTAATTTAGAATTTAATGTTCCGAGTCGAATTTAGAATTTCCGAGTTCGTATTTGGAATTTCTGCGAGATTCCAAGTGAATCCCGTCTTAAGGCGACTTTGACTTTTGTTGACTTTTTCCTTACACAACTCATACTCCCTCCTTAACCTATTTTTCATTCATTCAACAAAACATTCCTTCTTCCTTAAGAAATCTCAAACCCTTGCCTCCATCTTTGATCCGATCTTATAATCATCGTATCTCATTCGTTTCTCGCTCAAATTCTCGTAAGTTCGTCTTATTCTTCCCCTCTTAGCTTCCTCTATCCGTATTGGTAATAAAATTACCGTCTTCTCGCTTTTTAAATTATCCGTCTTTCTCAAGGTGAATGATATTCATCTTTTATTATCTAATTGTATGTAGGTGGAGACTAGGAAGGTTTAGAAATCGATTAAAGTCGCGAAAAGGTAACGGTGAAGGGTTACTCGATATCATTTACGTGTTTTACATGCTTTATATGTTAGAATTTGTATTTAGAATACGATTAGTAAGCTTAGGATTTATGTAATTGATGATGATTGTTGTTGGTTGATGATTGTTGATGATGAATATTGATTGTTGATAGTTAATAGAAGTAAATTATGAGAATTGGAAATGATAGAGTTGTGTATGTTACTCACGGGTTGATGTTGTCCCAGCCGGCGGTCCAGTGGCCGGCTGGGAACTCACTGCACCGACCCTTTTTCGTAGAATGATCATATCTCCTTTGTTACTTACTTGTTTTGGGCTTGTGACCTATCGTTGGAACCGTAAGAGGATAAGCTATCACCTCGACTTAGAATTTCTGCATTTGCATATCTAGAACTCTAGTTATGACCGTTTGAAGTGGACCCTTGTTTTAGTTAGTTTCCAAACTTGCTTTTTGTGTGTAGTTGTGCTCCGAGCCGGGGTACCGGACGCCGGCCTCCAGACCCGCCTGGAACACGGCTGTGTTTTATGCTTACAATTTCTAAAACTCGTAATTTAAAATAGTTTGCATGGTTCGTTTATCGTATAATTTTACGTAGTGACTTATAATATTAATGTTTTGAATATATGATATTCCATTCGCTTGTATCACATGTTTTGTGGCGGTTTTTGGTATGTCCCACTTTGAGTCGGGTTTTACAAATGATACGGTTTGAGCACTATTTTGTCTTGTGCTTTGTACTCTCATTCCCTTGGCTACCTCCACCTTCGTAAGGCTGGAATGTCGGAACGGGGAGGTATCCTATTGCTTAATTGCATGTGTAGTGGGCATACGACGACGTTGTTGGGAGTTGAACGCATTGCGTTGATCGACCCGGCCGTCAAATGTTGTGTACTTGCGAGGTGGTGTTATTTGCATGTAGCGTACCACTTGTTATGTGGCTCGAGCTCTTTTCCGTCTCTTTCGTGAATTATTCTACCGAATTTGGGGTACTCGGCGTCATATGATTGACCGAGTCTTGGATGCGAAACGTTTATCGCATGTCGAACTGCAAAATGCGATTCCGGGATTCTGGCCAGATTTAGACTAGGACCGTATTATTATCGTCGTCCTACCGTAGGAAATTAGCCTACATATACGAAATGTGATCGTATATGCGTTCAGGGAAATGTTTATCTCGTGGATGCCTGTTAATCATACTTGCTATGTACACGGTGCTAGTGCGTTTCATTTACCGTGAGAGATGTCGTCTTTGTGTCGTCGTTCTTGAATGCGTGATTTCATGATTTATTATTCATGGCCATTGCATGATTGGGCATCGTCAATGTATTGGTACGTTTGAATGGATGATAATATGATGAATTTATTGTGATCGCATGACTTGGCATAGTTGTTTGTCGAGTCTGAATCTTATCAAACTTATACCGCTAACGGTGAGATGTAAGCCCTAGTGAGCGTATTCGGTTGCCTAAGAGTGTCTTCCCCGAGTCTTTGTATAACATGATGGATTCGGACTTGTACTTCTTATGCTCTTATCTTTAAATATTGAATTGCCTATCTATCCTTATCGTATCTCACATGTATATCTATATGTATGCATTCTCTACTTTTGTATTTCCTTTTATGTACGTTTAATGTGATGGCTGGGAGAACCCGGAGTTACTCCCCACTGACTATGGCGTTCATGTTTTTCATGGATGAACAGGTTGCTTGTATGGATGGCTTTTTGCTTATGCTATTTTGGGTTCGGGTGTGAGCTAGCGGGCGTTGTCCCTGGAAGTTTCACCTCTAGACGATTTTAGCTAGTTTTGCTAAACACTTGTTCTTTGCTAACATTTTGAGAGACTCCGTTTCTTTGTTGTATTTCGTATTTTAGTTTGTAATATTTGACACTCCTCGTATTTTCTATCTTGCATGTATAAAAGTTTTTAAAACTTCATATTTCCGCTATATATTTCACATGCTTGTTATGTTTTATATTTCCGTATTCGCGAGGGTTGTCACAATTCAAATCCACAATATCGATCCTATGACATGTCTCTTCTAGCATGGGGTGTTCCATTGCATGCTCTAAGTTGAAAGTGATTGTGTCATCCCCCACCGTTAGTGTAAGTCTCCCATTCTTAACATCTATAACCGCCCCCGCAGTATGGAGAAATGGTCGTCCCAAGATGATAGGAATTTGGGTGTCCTCGGCCATATTTAAGACAACAAAGTCAACTAGTATGAAAAACTTCCCTACTCTAACCGGTACGTCTTCTAGGCCAAAACTTTCAACAAGATCCACCTCCACCACCTCTAAGTAGTGATATAACGAAATTGAAAGCCATGTTGCAGCAAAGTCTCATGATACAACAAAAGCAAGATGCTCAGATCTCACAATTGCTCGCGCATAACAAGATAGTGGATACTCAAATTGCCCAATTGCCAATTCAAAATCCATACAAACAACCGGGTAATCTCCCTCCTCAAGGACACCCTCCACATGAACAAGTCAATGCCATTACCTTGAGGAGTAGGACCCATTACAAAGGCCCGGAAATTAATGGGAATGGGAACGACAAAAGTCAGGAAGTTGCTCTTCATGGTTCGAAAAACGGCGAAAAAGGGGCTGAAAAAGAGGTTGCCCGATCGCGCAGCACCCTCTTGCTCGATCGAGCAACCTATGAAAAGTCTGGAAATTCTGCTCGAAAAGTTCCTGAAAGTTCCTGTTCCGAAAAACTCGATCGAGCAACCCCCTTGCTCGATCGAGCAACCCCCTTGCTTGATCGAGCAAACCCCTGATCAGGCCTATAAGTCCTCTAAATCACCTTCAAAAGCAAAAGAAGCCGAGCCAATCGCAATTAAACTTCCTTTTCCTTACCGCCAACATAAATCCAAGCTTGATACACAGTTCGGAAGGTTTATGGAGGTGGTCAAGAATTTGCAAGTGAGTGTACCATTTACCGAGTTGATCACTCACGTGCCGGCTTATGCAAAATTTCTGAAGGACATATTGACAAGGAAACGGTCCTTCAATGAAGTGGAAACGGTTGCATTTACTGAGGAATGCAGTGCTGTGTTGCAATCGAGATCACCACCCACTAGTAGAAAAAACACCTATCGTGACATAGTTATTGTGGCGGTTTTAAAAAAAGCGACGTAAAAAGGCCAAAAAATTGGCAGGAACAAATCTTTTATGGTGTAAAAGTTTTATGGTGGCGGTTTAAATTAAGAACCGACGCGATAATAGAAATTATTTATGGCGGTTGTAAATAAGAAACGCCACAATAAGTCCTTTGTGGCGGTTGTATTAATAACCGTCGTTAATATCGCTGGTAAATTCAATTATAAGAATTTTTTTTGGGTTAAAAAACCACCGTCTTATCTGTTTGTGGTGGTTAAAATTAGAACCGACGTTAAAATTAATAACCCTTTGTATTCACTCTTATCACCAGTTCATCATTCTACATACGATACCCACGCACGACTCCACAACTTTCTCAATTATCACCACTATCAACTCTACTCACGCCTACCACCATCAACTCTTCTCACGCCGTTCACCGTCGACCACCAGTATCAATAATCCAAGTCCAATCGAACTCCGTCACCGTCGCCTGTGTCATGGTATTCGCGTCTGTCATTGATAATCGATGTGAACTAAATGTTCGTCGGTTATGTCTACTGCTATTTGAGAGTGCTAATTACGAAAACGACGTCCTCCTACTATGCCACAGGTAATTGAATTTGCGTTTTCTTGTTAATTGTGTTCTTTATGTACATTTCTTGTTGAATCTTTAATATATATTTTCAATTCATTGGTGTTTCCTTTAATGTAGTCTTCCGTCCATTTAGTTTTATATTTGTCGTTATTTCGGACAGTATATGCTTTTGCGATTCGTTAATCTGATGTCTGATGTTGGAATAGATGATTTTCTACACGAAATAATTTAGGCTATAAAATTCTTGTCGTTTGTAGAGTAGGGCTGATAATTCATCATTTTTTCTACGGATTTATAAGTGTTGTTTTGGGACATTTATTCAAATTATGTTTGTTATGAACATGGACACCAGGTGTTTGTTGAAATGTCAAAGCTAAAGATATGTGCTGAATTTTACTTTGTATATAGATTTCAGGTCGAATTGAATTAAATGTTCATTTTGGAAATAATTTGTTGGTATTTCTGTGTGAAGGCATTTGAAATTGATTGGAAAATTTTTTTTCTAGTAACAACTTTGTTTGTTTTCATTTGTGACTAGTGAAGAATCACGACTATAAAAATTGTGCTCATGAGATAACATTACAATTAAATAAGAATATAACGAAAGAGCCTTCAACTTCCTTCTTTAGTTGATCAAGTGCGGCTTCTTTCTGTTCCATTTTGGCTTGTAATATTAATATCAATTCGAATTAGGAATGAAAGAAGCGGATGAGAAATGGACAAAAGGATTGCCTAAGGACGGGAGAATTAGGTATTACATATGCTTGACAGTATCTAATTAATACTAGATACTGCGAAAGTATATACTTGTTGGTATTTCTTCAATCTTAAAAATGCATAGCTATGAATAGCATACATCTGCGACATATGTCGTTGGTCGAGCTGGTAATGGTTTTCATAGGTCTGATAGTTGCAGCAAAGGCGGAAGCGAATCAAAAGCATAAAAACAGAAATCCGACAAGGATGTACTCGTATATGCGAACGTCAAGGGAATATGAGTTTTTTGTTGTGACTCGAGTCATAATGAGATCTCTGGTGAAGCTTGATGTTCAAGATGATCTTGTTGTTATTGCCTCCGTTGACGTTCCTCTTTGTTGGGTCCGTATCATTGAGAATTTATGTGGCAGCTTAAAGGTTGAGAGCTGATGCTTTTATATTTATTCACTTACTTTGTTGATTTTTCTGTCTTTATATTATCATATCATATATCATTAGGCTGAATATATATACATTGATTTTGAGAAGGATTGTCATGGTCACGAGCCCACATTCACCATTGAGCTTGTGGCGACGTAACCATACATGTCCATCATTTAGTACTCTGTCCCAATTATTTTTTTAGCTTATGGGGTAGCAAACTTTATCCATTTCTCTAATTCCGATTGGTGATTGCTTTTCACTAGGCACCACAACCTTGTAACATACTCAGTAGCAACATCGACCCTTGACGACCCATTGCTTCTTCTCTCCTCTAAGGTAATCCTCAATCGTCATCCCCTCTATATGATATGTATAATCTTACTCTTTAATAGTTCTATTCTAGATAGTTTGGGTACACGGGTACTTAGTTTTTAAGTACATATTTTGTGGGTATATACAGTCTTTGATCTCACTTGTCTTAATGCTCTTGTGAAGTATATAATTAATTAAAGTCATCTTATTGCTGCTTTTCAGATTAACCTTTACGCAGACCATCTTTACTTTTTTTCTTGTACTTGTTGTATTGTGATGCAGGTTGTTATCTATAGAGCAACTATCGACTATCGACCTATCAACCCTCTACTGTCAAAGGTGCATACGTATAGCCTTCTCCATGTTGCTACATCCAACTGCTTGTGCATCACTTCTGGAGTTGAAGGCTGTGGATTTTTTTTTAGCTAGTAGGGTATATATATATTTTGATTGTTCCATTTAAGATCTAGTGCTTAATTAGACACTTGGATGTATACTTTTTTTAACACCGGCGATATGAAAGGTTTTTGGTTATTGGTTGCATTCTCGTGTTATCTTATTTGTTCATTTTGATATCTAATTGTCAAATTTATAGGATGTTGCTACAGAAATTTAGGTAGCAATTCTTTTATAAAAAAAATATACTTATTTATGGCGGCGGTTCTCAAGTTAGAAACACCAATATAGGTTTGCCTATTATGGCGATTCTCTAAGTTAGAACCGCCACTATAGATAAGCTACGGTGGCAGTTCTAAATTGCAACTACTACGATAGATAAGGTATGGCGGCGGTTCTGAGTTAGAAACGCCACAATAGATAAATAATAGTGGCGGTTCTAAAGTTATAACCGCCACTATAGATAAGCTATGGTGGCGGTTCTAATGTAAGAACCGCCGCCGTAGATAAGTTATAGTGGCGGTTGTACAACCGTCGCAAAGTATATACGACACCGTGATATACGACGGACCCTAAACCTCTAAAAACCGCCACAAAAGGCCATTTAGAACCGCCACTGTAGGGGTTTTTTCTACTAGTGACCTAAGCTCAAGGATCCAGGGAGTTTTTCTATTCCTTGTAATATTGGTTGCTTAGCTATAGATAAAGCCCTTTGTGATCTAGGGGCTAGTGTTAGTGTTATGCCATTTTCTATATGCAAAAAGTTAAATATGGGTCAACTTACTGTTACAACCATGACCTTACAAATGGCCGACCGTTCTATTAAACACCCTCCTTGATTTGGACGGCTATAGTTGCCTTGAGAATTGCGATTCTGAGGAATCACATAAGAGGAACCTTGTTGCTGAGGTGGCGGTGGGGTGGGATTAAGAACATTCTGACTTCGGTAGGAGAAATTGGGATGCTCTCTCGTCCTTTCATTATAAAAGTTAGAGTACGGTGTACCTTGCTTAAAGGATTGAAAAGCAACTACTTGATCAACCGTACTCATACACTCGACTGCATTATGCCCCATAGTACCACATCTTTCACAGGTTGGCTCTTGTTGAACCATGGCATGAACCGTTTGTTTGTTTTCCAAGGATTTTGAAGTTTGTAATTCGGCAATTTTAGCAGTTAATGCCTCCAACTGAGCTACAATGGCATTGTCTGAACCTCCTCTCCTCATATTACCCCTGGGATTTCCATACTCAGCAGTGTGAGTAGCCATCTCATCAATCAACTTCCAAGCATTAGGATCAGTAGTGTTATTTTGGAATCTCCCATTAGCAGCAGAATCTAGCAATGTCCTCTGATCATCATATAACCCATTGTAAAACTGGTTGCATAAGAACCAAGTATAAAAACCATGATGTGGAACAGACTTGACAAGCTTTTTGAAGCGAACCCATGCCTCATTGAAGTTATCAGTGGGACTTTGTTTGAAACTTGTAATTTGGCTTCGAATGGCATTGGTTTTCTGTGGCGGAAAATATCTTTTATAGAATGCAAGAGCCAAATAATTCCAATCGGTGATGTCAAGTGCAGCCATATTTAACTCACTCAACCAATCTTCTGCCCCGTCTCGTAGTGAAAAGGGAAACAACACCAACTTGATCAGATCTTGTGTCACCCCACCCGTTAAAGGAATAGAGCAACAATAGTTAGTGAATGTCTCCATATGTTTAGCAGGATCCTCAGTGGGGCTTCCTCCAAACATGTTTCGCTCCACCAAAGAGATATAAGATGGACGAATCTCAAAAGTGCTATTACCCGTAGAAGGGAGTTGAAATCCCTTGGGAATAGATGCAACGGTAGGATCCGAATGGCTGGCTAGAGTAGGCATGGTTGTAGTAGGTGCAGAAATATGTGTATCCTCTTCTAAGGATGGTTTTTCTGCGACGAATTCGACATAAACTGTTTCAAGCGTACTCAAGTCTTCCGCTTCTTGAATTTCCTTCCAAAAGTTTCGTCTAGCTCGGAGAGTCTTCTCTGGTTCGGAATCATAGGGTACGAGAACGGACCTAGAACACCTGGGCATAAACAAAAACTAAAGAAAAGGATGAGAACTGCCTCAAGGAACTTAGGTTCCCTGAGACGAAGAAAGACAAACTAAGTAGAAACAAACAGAAAATTGTTGCCTCCCCGGCAACGGCGCCAAATTTGATAAGGGTAAAGTCGCGTCACCTTATTCAAAGTAAACCTAATTCACAACTAACTAATATTCAGCGGTAAGCAAGGTATCGAATCCACAGGGAGGCGGTAGTATTTTAATCTGTTATACTAGGTTTGTCTCTATAGTAACAATTTCAGGGTTTGAATTGTGGTTTCTAAACTAAAAGCAATCAATAACAATAACTAATAGCAAACAATAACAACTAATAATAATAACAACTAATAATAAATAATAAAAAACAAATCAGGTTGAAAACAATGAGATTAAAAGTCCAGGGTCTCAGGTTCACTAGGATTATTGTCCAGGGGTAGGGATGTAATCAACTATCATGCAATAAAGTTCTCTAAGGTCACAAGATCGGTCGACTCAATTATGCCCTTTAGATCTACAATTTAACATGCGATCGCTATCATTAAACGACTTCTATTCAATTATCGTAGCCTATCTTAGTCTTAACCCGGTCGGTGTCAATCCTAATTCGCGAGACTAGTTAATTAATCCTAGCCAGTAATCAAACAACTAGAATTAAAACGATAATCAAACGATAACCATGCAATTGCAATTCAATTAATTAATCTACCCCTTCTAACAATCTTAGGTCCCCTTTCAACCCCAGAAAGGAATTTAGCTACTCATAACGATATAAACAACAACAATAATAATTAAAGTAAACATAATTAACAACAATGAAAGGATGAACAAAGAATAGTGAAAGAACTAGATAGCAATTAAATTAAATAACAAAGAAAGATTGAAGAATACCGATTACAAGTTGAACTAAAGACAATCGTCTTTGATAAATAAAACCCAGAGGAAAAGTAAACTAATTTAGGGTTTCTGATTTAAAGCCTAAAAGTATTAAAAAGCATGTCTAATTATGAAAGACGAGCTTTCTTTTTATAATACAAAAGGTCTAATTAATTAGGTTAAAGTTTAGGAAAATATAGAAAGCCGCCGAAATATTAGGTTGCTCGATCGAGCAACATGATTCTGCTCGATCGAGCAAGAGAACAGTGCGACTCGACCGAGCAAGGCTTTTTTGCTCGATCGAGCATCCTTTATTTAGGCTCGTTTCTTGAGTTTCTTCATTTCTTCTCTTTTCTTCCTTGGTTTCTGTGCCTAACCTTGTATGATCCAACTCCGCCATGCTCCATATCTACTCAAAAAGCTCCAAATGCATCTAATCTGCATTAAAACATAACAAAAGCGGCAGAATCTATATTCTAGCTAAAATAGCATAGAAATAAGCAAGGAAAGACGGTAAATCGAGTTAAATGCGTCTAAGGGAGGCATAAAATATGTGTATAAATAATGATCATCAAACTCCCCCAAACCAATCCTTTGCTTGTCCCTAAGCAAAGCACTCGACACATACAAAGACAAACATACAAATGGTGAATGAAAAACTCAAAGCTAATGTTAATGCACATACAAATCCCAAGCTATCCATATCTATAACAAAGTAATGACAAAGTTGTACCAATAAAACAAATTCAAAGGTACGGGAAAGTAGAAAACGCAGCTCATAATACAAGATTTTACATGATACCGTAGTATAGACAAAAACCAAATACCTTTCAATTTTGCAAGGCTCAATTTGTCGGATTCTCGCGGATTCACTCATGCACTCAAACGTTTATATAAAGGTGAGCTTTGTGAAGATAGAAAGAACTAGAAACACTCACTCAACTTGTGAAACATGCATGCATTCTAATGTGATAGTAATTTCCCCAACTAATACGCATTCGCTATAAAGTACATGAATCAGGACAAAAAGGGAGGCTAATGGGTGATGGTATAGAAGTGGATTGTTTCAAGGCACGTATGGGAATGTGGGGCTAAGACCAGTAGTCGCAGCGACACTTACCAAAACAAATCTACAAGACTAGCACAAACCAACACCGACTAGAGAAATCATCTTAAAAATTGACAACACAAGAGAGATATCGATATTGCTCTCTGAAAAATGGATTAGACTCTAGTAAATTCCCTTTCATTATCCCTTGAACAATTCAATGAAGCAACATATATATATTTTTTCTCTTTTTCTCTTTTTTTCTTTTTCTTTTCTTCATCATATCTTTTTTTTTTTTCTTTCTTCTTTTTCATTTTTTGTTTTCTTTTTCAGATCTTTTGCTTCACAACTTTTCTCAACAAAGAGAATAAATGACACAATTGCCAACATACTTGCTACACCCAATTGATATTCTTTTTGAAATCCCGACCTGTAGAGTCTATTGATCGAATACGAAAGAGGGGGGGGGTGAATTGAGTATTAAAAACTAGCCCCACTTTTTCGATTTATATGATATGTAATTAATTGTTTGATCTTATGAATTAAAATCAACTAATTAATTAATCAAAGTAAGCGCGAATAACGAAATAACAAAAAGTAAAGAGATAAGAGAGAGGCACACGATTTTTGAAGTGGTTCAGTTTCACACGTTGAAACCTACGTCCACTATTCTCGATTAATAATTTTTAGTACCTTTCCACGGATTACAAAAATTACCAACCCACTCGTATAATCAACACTATGATTATAACTCAAGATGAGTATCGCTAAATACTCTATACTATCTTACGCTAATAAGAAAGTACAATATAACTCACACAGATTACCGTTAAAGAATTGTAAGCTTATAATGATGTACTATTATCCAATAACGTATTTCACTCAAGCGATTGATAATAATTGATGCACAACTCTTTTAAAAACAAACTCTAAAAATAATAAATATTTGCTCAAAGGTTTGGTTTAAAACGATTTTGGAAAATCAACACAAGTAAAATAAATAGCCGTGTAAAATATGTGTATTTCGTGTATTTTGCAAATTGTATGTGAATTAGTATTTATAATAGTAGAATCATAGTAGATCTAAAACCCTAGTATAATATTTAATAAAGATACTTATCTTATCATAAAATAATATTTGCTTATCTTTTACAAATATCTTTATCTCAAAATATTACTTGGTTTATCTTATAGAAATATATTTATCTTAATATCTCAAAATATTGTTGTAAAGATATAGTAGAATCCTAGATTAGGTAAACTAAGGAAACAACCTAGATTGGCCGAAATCCTCTAGCTCACGAAACCCTAGGAGGCACGCAACCCTAGGTGGCACAAAACTAGGTTTCCACGAAACCCTAGATGGCTCAAACACTAGGTGGGCTAATTAGGTTAACAACAAATTGAGATAGAATATATTAGAAACCCTAGGTAGCATGACAACCCATAAGTTGTATTACTAACCAATAGAATCTCATAACTATATTCTCTATTAAAATAATTGATAAATATAAAAATAAAACTCTTTCACTTTTGAAAACATTTCAAAACATTTTATTTCCAAAATCATGCATCAATATTTTATCATTCAAAATCATAGGCTAAAGCTATAACTTTTGAACATAAAATCTCTCGAATGGAATAGTTACCGAATGACGACCTATACTATCTAATCTTCACAAAGATCTACAGTATACGGATCATCTCTTCATCTTGATCACAAAGACCCTCCATCTCGAGTCTTGTGTAGTTTGATGTAGATCTTGTTTGAAGCGATTTTCTTTAAAGTTATGCCTGGTTAGCTATAACTTCCATGTTCACTTCCAAAGTTATTCCTGAAGTTGTTATAACTTGGTCTCACAAACTTTATCAAAGTTATGCCTAACTTTGATCTTTCTTCTCATAATTGTTGCTAGCTATAATAAGACTAAAGCACACAATTACACGCATATGATATATCGAGTAAAACATATTATTATGTAAACACATGTCATTATCAAAACTATGAAATTGGTCCAACAAATTCCCCCTTTTTGATGATGACAAGTCTCATATGATTTTCTCAAGAGTTCTTCTTAACAATGTGACTAAGTATGGTTCCCCCTCAACAAAGCACTCCAAAGTTATAGCAACTTTGATCGCAAGAACAAAACAACTTAGCCAAAGTTATAGCTTGAGAGAATTTAAGAGATAACGAGTCTTGACAAGGAGCAAGCTTAAGCAAAGACTCAAATCATATCATTTCTTCCCCCTCTTGGCATCATTGAAAAGACAAGAACAAAGACACGAAACGACTAGAATAACACATGTCAAGGCAAGAAATAGATATGCAAAATACGCAATATAAAACGATATATACCAAGCAAAATCAAGTGCAAATGTGAATTAAAAGCTACAAACCACAAAATAAGTATTAACGCCAAATGGGCCGAATGGATTAGTAGTTTAAGAAACAAAACAAGCTAAGGTAAGAATATCAAGGCTTTTTGGGTTGTCGGATGATGTTGGGATTAATGTAATCGGGTCGGGTGCGGTACTCGAGAGTAGAAAGACGATCAAGGCACGTCGACACATGAGTAGCTTGGGCGGTGAGCCAAACATCGAAGTTTCGAACCTTCAAAGAAAGAGCCTCCGTCGCATCAAGTAAAGTGTGCATCCCCTCACGCATTTCCGAACCGCTTTTCACCAATGCACCTCCTTGGCTCACCAAGAATTGCATCCGATCCCTTTGCCTATACATCTCTTGTCGAATATCGACAACATTCCTCTCTAAATTTTGCTAGGCAATCATCAACACCCGTCATTCAAGACCTCAACTCACTACTCACACCTGAACCGACATGGTCACGGGTAGAGCTAGTGTTCCCTATAGCCACGGTTTTTACAATTTTTTTTTTATTTTTTTTCAACAACCGCATCAATTTTTCTATCTTGCGCATCAAGGCGCTCCATTACTCTTCCAATAAACACATCCAATTTCGATTCAAGCCCCGAAAAATCAGCCACCATCGGTTTCACAACAACCGAACCACCTTTTTTTTTTTTTTTTTCACTAACACCCTCTTGTACCTTTTTTTTTTTTAAATCGACGCCTTTTTGTACCTTCAAGCACCGAACCCGACTCGGTTTGGGTTTTGGAGTTTGGGTGGTGGTGTTTTTGTAGAGTAGGAAAAGGAATCTTAGGTAATTAATTTTAGGGATATGGTAAGGATGAGATTTGGTAAATAAAAAGATATGATAAGGTATTGTTATTGTTTGAGAATTTCGGCTAGTATAGGATACATGGGTAGAATTTTGGTTTGATTAGGAAAGTGAATAAGATAGGTTTTTGGCAAATATGTGGTTCATAATTCAATTTCCATAAAACACTTAATATGCAAGATACTCACGTAAAATATATTATATTAAACACAAATATACTAGCAATGAAATATGCGGACACAGTCATACAATCTCGTCTTATTCTAGCCAGTCACGCAGGTTCACAAAATAAATAAGATGAATTTAATTGCTACCGATTAAACCAATTTCCAACCGCAAAATCTCAAACCGTCTTCTTGCTAACGCCTTTGTTAAAATGTCAGCCCATTGATTGTCAGTACTACAAAATTCGAGTTTAATGTTGCCCTTTTCTACATGGTCACGCAAAAAATGATGTCTAATGTCTATATGCTTAGTACGAGAATGCTGAGCTGGGTTCTTAGAAATAATAATAGCACTCGTATTATCACAGAAAACAGGCATACAACCAACATTAACACCATAATCACATAGTTGTTGATTTAACCAAAGTAGTTGAGAAAACATACCAGTCCTGCAGCGATATATTCGGCTTCTGCAGTGGATAACGCAACCGAATTTTGCTTCTTTGAGCCCCAAGTAATTATGCAAGGTCCAACAAAAGTAGCGAATCCAGAGGTACTTTTTCTATCTAAAGAACATCCCGCATAATCTGCGTCTGAATATCCTACTAGATTGAAATTACACTCAAGTGGATACCACAAATATAAATTAGATGTACCAATTAAATATCTCAAGATACGTTTAACTGCAATCATATGTGATTCCTTAGGACATGATTGAAATCTAGCACAGACACATACGCTGAACATAATGTCAGGTCTACTTGCAGTTAAATATAATAAAGAACCAATCATACCTCGATATGTAGTCTCATCTACGGACTTACCATTTTCGTCTAAGGTCAACTTTTTGTCAGTTACCATAGGCGTGTCCATTGGATGAGCGTTTTCCATACCAAATTTTCTGATTAGCTCCTTGACATATTTTTGTTGGTGAATCTTTATTCCTTCTTTGGTTTGTTGAATCTGCAATCCTAGGAAGAATTTCAATTCTCCCATCATGCTCATTTCAAATTCTGAGGTCATAAGATCTGAGAAATACTTGCACAATTTATTTTTAGTAGAACCAAAAATAATATCGTCTACATAAATTTGAGCAACAAGTAAATCAGAACCCTCGGATTTTAGAAATAGGGTTTTGTCAACAGATCCTCTTTTAAAATTGTTTTGTAATAAAAATTTTGACAATCTGTCGTACCAAGCCCTAGGCGCTTGTTTCAAACCATATAAAGCTTTATCGAGTTTAAAAACATGGTTTTGAAACTTGCTATTCAAAAATCCAGGAGGTTGTTCAACAAAAACCTCTTCTTCCAAATAACCGTTAAGAAATGCAGTCTTAACGTCCATTTGGAATAATTTCATTCCTTTATGAGCTGCGAAGGCGATGAGCAAGCGAATAGCTTCAAGTCTTGCTACTGGAGCGAATGTTTCGTCATAATCAATCCCTTCTTGTTGATTATAACCTTGAACGACCAATCGAGCCTTGTTACGAACTATAACTCCTGAATCATCCAATTTATTTCTGAATACCCATCGAGTACCAATCACAGTTCGATTAGGAGGTCGTGGCACAAGGTGCCATACTTTATTACGTTCGAACTGTTGAAGCTCCTCTTGCATAGCCACAATCCAGTCGGATTCTGCAAGAGCTTCCTTTATGTTGGTAGGCTCTATGGTAGACAGAAAAGAATAGAATGAACAAAAGTTATTTAATGTTCGCCTCGTTTGAACTCCCTTATTCAAACTTCCTAGGATACTATCCATAGGATGAGAACTCTTATATTTCCATTTCTTAGAGTTCCTAGGCTCATCATCATCTGATGAACTATCGCTTTCCTCAAATGATTCAGAATCAAGATTGGTTCCCCCTGAGTTGGACTCTGGGGTTATAGCTGAAGTTGTTACAACTTCAGTTACACCATCTTGGTTCTGGTTCAAAGTTATAGCATCATCAGCTATAACTTCAGTTTCCTTTTCCTTGTTTTTAGAAGAGACATTCGTATCATCAACAATTGTCTCAGTTCTCTGTTCAAGGTCATTTGCGGATTTATCAAGTTCATCATTGATTCCTTCAATAACTTCTTCATTATTATCTGGCTCGTCTTCCCTTGAAAGGCGAAAGTCTAGATCATTCATGTCTTCTTCTTCGTTCTGTTCAACTTGTTCAGGCACATTATCTTCATCAAATACAACATGAACACTTTTTTCCCATGCACAACGTTCTTTTGTTAAAAACTTTAAAAGCTTTACTATGATTAGAATAACCAACAAACACAGCTTCGTCACTTCGTGGATCAAATTTGCTCAAATTACTTTTTCCATTATTATGGACAAAACATTTACTTCCGAAGCAACGAAGATGAGCTATATTGGGTTTTCTCCCCCTTAAAATTCGTAGGGAGTCTTTTTGAGAATAGGTCTAATCATAGCTCTATTGTGCACATAGCATGCAGTACTTATGGCTTCTGCCCAAAAGCTCTTAGGAAGGCCACTACACAGAAGCATAGTGCGGGCCATGTCCTCTAATGTTCTGTTCATACTGTGACAACCCTCGAGAATGCGGAAATATAAAACCAACAAGCATGTGAATTATATATCGGAAATAGGTAGTTTTAAAAACTTTGATACATGCAAGTTAAATAAAACGAGGAGTGTCAAAATATTACAACTAAATGCGGAAATACAACAAAGAGACGGAGTCTCTTAAAATGTTAGCAAAGAACAAGTGTTTAGCAAAACTAGCTAATATCGTCTAGAGGTGAAACTTCCAGGGACAACGCCCGCTAGCTCACACCCGAACCCCAAAACATCATAGCCAAAAAGTCATCCATGCAAGCAACCTGTTCATTCATGAAAAACATGAACGCCACAGTCAGTGGGGAGTAACTCCGGGTTCTCCCAGCCATATCACGTTAAACGTACATATAAGGAAATACAAAAGTAAAATCATGCATATATAGTATCCCAGGGGTTACGGAAAGAAGATAAAATAGGCAATTCAATAAATAATTGATTAAGAGGCATATGCAATTACCAAATCGAGAAACCCATCCATGTTATGACAAAGAATCGGGGGCGGAAGACACTATATTAGGAACGAATCGATACATTAGGGCTTACATCTCACCGTTTAGCGGTTATAAGATGATAAGATGAGGATCGACAAACAAACCATGACACAGCATGTAATGATTCTCAATCATATAATCATTCATCCAACCATACCAATATATTGACGACATCTCTCACGGTAAATGAAACGCACTAGCATCGTGTACAATAGCAAGACAAGCCAATGGAAGCTCACGGAAAAAGACGTTTTCCGGAACCGTATACGATAAGACGTTTCGTATACTCATGACCTAGACAAAGAAGTTCACGGGATAAGACGTTTCCCGGAATCATGTACGATAAGACATTTCGTACACACAAGACTCTAATCCTCTCGGTAGGACGACGATAATAATACGGTCCTAGTCTAAACCTGGCCAGACTCTCGGAATAAGACGTGTTCCGATTCGACATGTGGTAAGACGTTCAACATCCAAGACTAACAACCTGGCCAGACTCTCGGAATAAGACATGTTCCGATTCGACATGTGGTAAGACGTTCCACATCCAAGACTCGGTCAATCATAGACGCCGAGTACCCAAAATTCGGTCAACCTTCACGAAAGAGGCGGAAAGAGATCTATAGTCAAAAGTCAAGCTAGTACGCTACATGCAATAACACCACCTCGCAGGTATACAACATTTGACGGTCGGTTCGATCAACGCATTGCGTTCGCCTCCTAACAACGTCGTCATATCCCCACTAAACATGCATACAAGCATCAAGGATACACCCCATCGCTCCGACATTCCATTCTAACGAGTATAAGGGTGTAGCAGGGAAATGAGAGTTCATAGCACAAAATCATTAGTGCTCAATTCATAACACATGTAAAACCGACTCAAAGTGGGGCATACCAAAAACCGTCACAAAACATGTGATACAAGCGAATGAAATGTCATATATTCAAAACATTAATATTATAAGTCACTACGTAAAAATATACGATAAACGAACGATCGGAATTATTATAAATGAAAACCGTAAACAAAAATCACAAAGAACTCCAGCAGGTGCCAGCCGGTCAGTCTGACCGGCTGCCGGTCTACCTGCTTAGGCCAAGAGTCAAAACGAAAATCGCATTGAAACATCAGTGTGTCCCAGTCGGGCAGGCTGACCGGCTGTCGGTCCACCGGCTGGGACCATAAGGTCACATGAAAACAAAGAGGAAAGAAAGGTGTCTCAGCCGGTGGTCTGACCGGCTGCCGGTCGACCGGCTGTCGGTCGACCGGCTGAGCCCAACCTCATATGCCAAAATCACGTAAATTTCCAATAATATACAGCAGGTGCCCCAGCCGGTGGTCTGACCGGCTGCCGGTCGACCGGCTGGGGTCTCAAGTACACGAAAATCTCATTTTTTACTAAGGATCCAATTTCAATTATCATCCAATATTATCATAAATCATCAAAACTCATATGAATTCTCAACATACAACATATATCATCATCAACACAAATACCAAGCTCACTAACCATATTCTAAATACGATTTCTAGCATAGATAACATGTAAAATCACGTAAATGATATCGAGTAACCCTTCACCGTTACCTTTTCGGGTCTTTAATCGATTTCTAGAAAGTCTCCACCTACAATTAGATACAAAATATGAATATAATTCACCTTTGAGAAAGACGGATAAATTGAAAAGCGAGAAAGACGGTAATTTTATTACCAAAACGGATAGAGGAAGATGAGAGAGAAAGAATAAGACGAACTTACGAGAATTTGAGCGAGAAATGAAGGCGTAGCGACGAATCTAAGCTTGATAAAAATGGAGTTTAGGTTTTGGTGGTTTGATGAGGAAGAAAGAGTAAGTAAAAATGAAGGAAGGAGTTAGGGTTTGAGGGTGTATATGTAGGGTGAGTAAGTGGAAAAGTTAAGAAAAAGTCAAAGTCGCCTTAAGATGGGATTCACATGGAATTTCGCGAAAATTCCAAATACGAACTCGGAAATTCTAAATTCGACTCGGAAAATAAAATTCTAAATTAAAACTTAATTTCGCTGAAAAGTATCCGTAAAATATTTTCACTATAAAAATAGGGTACATTTGCGGGTGTTACACATACGTTCCACAACACCATTTTGTTGTGGGGTTCGTGGTGCAGAAAAGTTATGTCCTACACCATTCTCCCTACAATATTCTATAAAAGCTTGATTATCAAATTCGGTGCCATGATCCGTACGAATGGAAACTAACTTTTTATCATACTTGTTTTGGGCGAGCTTCATTAGTACTACAAACTCGTCGAAAATTTCATCTTTAGTAAATAGAAAGATAGGCCAAACATACCTTGAGTAGTCGTCGACTAGAACGAATACGTACCTTGATCCACCGCGGCTTCTAACTTTCATAGGTCCACATAGATCCATGTGTACCAACTCAAGTGGACGCTCTGTACTTACTACTCTTTTCGGTTTGAATGAAGATCTAACTTGTTTACAACGGGCACATGAGTCACACATCTTTTCTTGTTCAAATTTGATTGAGCGTAGACCCTCAACTAAATTCCAAGACTTGAGTTTCTTTAAAATCGTTGGACTGATCTGTGCAAACCTCTTGTGCCACAAGCATGAATCATCCACAGTGACTTTCATGCACGTAAAGGAACTTGTAGTGACTTTGTTTAAATCAATCATATACACGTTCCGTTTACGTAAGCCTTCTAAGAGAACAGTACTAGTACCTTCAATTATGATGCGGCAAATATTTGAATGAAAAACGACTTTTTTGCCTTTGTCACATAATTGAGAGATACTTAGTAAGTTATGCTTAAGGCCATCTACCAGATATACATTATTAATAGCATGTGAAGAGGATATACCAATCTTACCTACACCGATTATGTTGCCCTTCTTGTTGTCTCCAAAGGTGACCTTGCCACCATTGAAGGGTTCTAGTGAAAGAAATAAATTCTTGTTTCCAGTCATGTGTCTCGAACATCCACTGTCGAGATACCATAGATTGTTTTCTTTCACTATTATCTGCAAGAGAATCAAATACAACTTTTAGGTACCCACGCTAAGTTGGGTCCTTTGTGGTTAGTGACTCTGTATATTTGATCCTTCCTAACCCACACCTGTTTGACAATTCTTTTCTTCTTAGGATATGGTTTGCTAGGTTTATTATATTGTTTGTTATTGTTGTGACGCACATTAGGTTTAAATGACTGCTTCTGATTCACATAAGGTTTAGATTTTGAAGGAACAGATGTGTAATCGAAAGCCATGTCATAAAACCATCTAAACTCATTATTTCTAACCTCATCATGTTGAGGTTCAGATTCGGACTCATTGTCACTAGTCGCATCATGCTCTTTCACAAAATCAGTTTGATTTTTGTTGTCGTTAACATATTTAACACAATTATCTTTAACATGACCGTTGTGACCACGATAGTTGCAAATCAGATATTCTGACAGATTGACGTACTTCCATCTTCTGAAATCACGGTCAGAAGGAGTAGATTCGCACTTATCATGGTCTCTACGACTATAGCATTCATGACCTAGACCCATCTTCATGTTATTATTAGACTGTTCGGTAAGGAAGTCTAAGACCTTCTGACTTCCTTCCCACTTATCATGAACTTTTCGTGCATGTAGGAGCGATTCCTTCAAAGACTGTATTTCTTTTTCACAAGATGAATGATCTACATTCGAGTCTGTAACACCCGCAAATGTACCCTATTTTTATAGTGAAAATATTTTACGGATACTTTTCAGCGTATTTTAGTTTTATTTTAGAATTTAATGTTCCGAGTCGAATTTAGAATTTCCGAGTTCGTATTTGGAATTTCCGCGAGTTTTCAAGTAAAACCCGTCTTGAGCCGTCTTTGACTTTTTCTTGACTTTTGAGCCGTCTTTGGCTTTTGTTGACTTTTTCCCACTTACTCACCCTACATATACTCCCTCAAACCCTAACTCCTTCTTTCATTTTCCACTTACTCTTTCTTCCTCATCAAACCACCAAAAACCTAAACTCCATTTTTATCAAGCTTAGATTCGTCGCTACTCCTTCGTTTCTTGCTCAAATTCACGTAAGTTCGTCTTATTCTTCCCCTCTTAGCTTCCTCTATCCGTATTGGTAATAAAATTACCGTCTTTCTCGCTTTTAAATTATCCGTCTTTCTCAAGGTGAATGATATTCATCTTTTATTATCTAATTGTATGTAGGTGGAGACTAGGAAGGTTTAGAAATCGATTAAAGACGCGAAAAGGTAACGGTGAAGGGTTACTCGATATCATTTACGTGTTTACATGCTTATATGCTAGAAATCGTATTAGAATACGATTAGTAAGTTTAGGAATCATGTTATGGATGATGATTGTTGTTATTTGATGATTGTTGATGATGAATATTGATTGTTGATAGTTATTAGAAATGGATTATGAGAATGGGAAATGATAGGATTGAATTTATGTTGAAGGCTCACGGGTGAATTGGTAACACATGTCACGGGCGTGAAATACAAGTCACGGTCGTGACTTGTGCAGTTTCACTGCACTGACCCCTTTTCGTAAAATGATCATAT
This sequence comes from Heliosperma pusillum, assembly GCA_022085475.1. NCBI lineage: Eukaryota > Viridiplantae > Streptophyta > Magnoliopsida > Caryophyllales > Caryophyllaceae > Heliosperma > Heliosperma pusillum. The sequence continues at coordinate 35,780 of JAIUZE010066348.1, forward strand.
CTCCTTCGTTACTTGCTTGTTTTGGGCTTGTGACCTATCGTTGGAACCGTACGAGGATAAGCTATCACCATCAACTTGGAATTTCTGTAATAAGCATGTCTAGAAACCATTAGTTATGACACGTTTGAAGTGGAACCCTGTTTTAGTTAGTTTCCAAACTTGTTGGTTTGGAGAGGTATCTATGTTTCCTATTTATTATGCTTCTTAAACTTGGTCTAATGCTTATGTATCATGTATTGATTCATGTTTATCATAGTTACATTTATATAATGCCATGTTCTCATGTTTTGTGACGGTTTTTGGTATGTTTCCACTTTGAGTCGGTTTTTACAAATGATACGGTTTGAGCACTATTTTGTCTTGGGCTTTGTACTCTCATTCCCTTGGCTACCTTCCCGTTCGTAAGGCTGGAATGTCGGAACGGAGAGATATCCTACTGCTTAAATGCATGTGTTAGTGGGCATACGA
>JAIUZE010066349.1:0-76792 GCA_022085475.1 Heliosperma pusillum
TATCCCTTCTAACAATCCTAGATCCCCTTTCAACCCTATAAATCAATTTAGCTACTCATAACAATATTAATAACAACAATATTAAATAAAGTAAACATGATTAACAACAATGAAAGGATGAACAAATAATAATTAAAGAACAAGAAGGTAATTAATTGAATAACAAAGAAGATTAAAGAATACTGATTACAAGCTTGAACTAAAGATAAAAGTCTTGATGAATAAAATCCAGAGGCAAAGCAAGCTAAATTAGGGTTTCTAATATTAAAGCATTCAAGCATAAAAAGCATGAAAAAGCATACCTAATTATGAAAGACGAGCTTTCCTTTTATAATACAAAAATCTAATTAATTAGGTTAAAGTTTAGGAAAATATGAAAAAGCCGTCGAAAAACTAGGTTGCTCGATCGAGCAAGGGTATGTTGCTAAATCGAGCAACCTTCAGCCCGACTCGATCGAGCAAGGCACTATGCTCGGTCGAGCATCCCTTCTTTTCGCTCGTTTCTTCGATTTTCTTCATTTCTTCTCTTTCGTTCTCGATTCTCGTGCCTAACCTTCTACGATCCGACTCCGCCATGCTTCATATCTACTCAAAAAGCTCCAAATGCATCCAATCTGCATTAAAACATAACAAAAGCGGCATAATCGATATTCTAGCTAAAATAGCATAGAATAAGCAAGGAAAGACGGTAAATCGAGTTATTTGCGTCTAAGGGAGGCATAAAATATATGTATAAATAATGATCATCAAACTCCCCCAAACCAATCCTTTGCTTGTCCCTAAGCAAAGCAACCAACACATACAAAGACAAACATACAAATGGTGAATGAAAAACTCAAAGCTAATGTTAATGCACATACAAATCCCAAGCTATCCATATCTATAACAAAGTAATGACCAAGTTGTACCTATAAAACAAATTCAAAGGTACGGGAAAGTAGAAAACGCAGCTCATAATCCAAGATTTTACATGATACCGTAGTATAGACAAAAACCAAATACCTTTCAATCTTGCAAGGCTCAAATTGTCGGATTCTCGTGGATTCACTCATGCACTCATAAGTTTATGTAAAGGTGAGTTTTGTGAAGATAGAAAGAAATAGAAACACTCACTCAACTTATGAAACATGCATGCATTCTAATGTGATAGTAATTTCCCCAACAAATACGCATTCGCTACAAAGTACATGAATCAGGACAAAAAGGAAGGCTAATGGGTGAAGGTATAGAAATGGATTGTGCCAAGGCACGTATGGAAATGTGGGGCTAAGACCGGTAGTCGCAGCGACACGTACCAAAACAAATCTACAAGACTAGCACAAACCAACACCGACTAGAGAAATCATCTTAAACTTTGACAACACAAGAGAGAGATCGATATTGCTCTCTGAAAAATGGATTAGACTCTAGTAAATTCCCTTTCATTTTCCCTTGAATAACTCAATGAAGCAATATATTTTTCTTTCTTTTTTTTCCTTTTCTCTTTTTCTTTTCATTTTCTTCTTTTTCAAATCAAATCTCTCTTTTTTTTTCTTTTTTTTTTCTTTTGCTTCATAACTTTTCTCAACAAAGGGAATAAATGACACAATTGCCAACATACTTGCTACACCCAATTGATATTCTTTTTGAAATCCCGACCCAACCATAGTAGACAAGTAGATAAGAAAAAACATGCAACTGCGACTGTCCCGATAAGGTAGGCAAGTTCTAGGAATGTAGCTATTAGATAGGTTATGAAACAGGCTACAAAGGCTCAAATTGGCTAAACATAAAGAACTCAATAATAAGGGTATAAAATCAAGTCTTTTTGGCTATGTGAGGCTTATTTGAACAAAAAGAGTCACCTTTCCTCATGCACTTATCAAACGAACGCGTATAGTATCAAGAAACGAATGTCACACTTATGCAATTTGATGTTACACATTCCACAAGGAGTACCACACTCAAGCCTAAAAACAATGAGACCAGTTTATTGATGTTCCTGGCCTAAGAAGCTCTATAGACCTCAGAATTTTAAGTGGTTTACCAACAAAAATTACCAAATCTAATTAGCATAAGGTATGTCAAAAACGGTCAAGACTTGTCAAATGAGCTTTGTTTTCAAAAATAGTAAGTCAAAACAATGTACATGGACAACTTATTTGGGATTCAAATGCAGAAACAATGCAAATTATCATCATTGTTATTCAATTCACCAAGACTCGACCTAATAAAATAAAAACATGTTTTTGGATTTTGTAAATTTTTCAATTTTTATGGATTTTTTTTTCTTTTTAAATAAACTAAACACACAACATGAATAAAGACTCTCCCCCAAACCTAAATGTCACAGTGTCCTCATTGTGACGCTAACAGCACAACATCACACAATCAACCAACAACAGCAACCTAAAGGACACTACTAACAAAAGGGAAAAGGGGAAATAACTAAAAGAAAATACAATAGAAGAAAGTATAAGGATAGATAATACCAGTAATTAAGAGACTAAGGGTGAGGTAGTGAAGAACAAGGACGAAATAAGAAGAGGAATGAAGAGAAAATTGGTGAAAACTGGCATTTTAAGCTTCGGGCAGGTTCGAACTGACCGACTCGATCGAGCAAGAGGAGCTTGCTCGATCGAGCAACCTTCAAAATTCTGATTTTCAACCTTGCTTGAGTTGCTGGATGTTGGACGTAGCAAAAACTCGATCGAGCATGTGTTTGCTCGGTCGAGCAACCTGTGATGTTCAGCTTTGCACTTATTTTCTCTTCTTTTCTTCTTACTTTCTTTGCTTTGCTTTTCGTTTCTTATTATTAAAGCGACTTCCACTTGTATTAGCTGCAAACACTTAATAGAATTGTTAGATCGCTCCCTCACCGCACTCAATAAAGCACAAGTATAGTAACTATCCAAACTAAATCTAATGTAACTGTGACATTGATAATTAAGCTAAACGAAATAAAATTTACAAATGAAATACAAGTAAATGCCGGGTTGCCTCCCGGTTAGTGCTGGTTTATATCGGTCCCGCACGACCGTGGTATCTCAAAGTCATGGTGGTTTATCAAGAGTGGAAAGGTTGACGACCTCTCTCACTCCTATAAATGCTTTATCGTAATAGGTCTTTAAGCGCTGACCATTGACTTGGAAAATCTCACCCTTGTCGGTTTGTAGTGAAACCGACCCAAACTTGCTCACCTTGGTTTTTGTGAATGGTCTCGACCATATGGACTTGAGTTTACTCCGTGAGCTTCCAGCTTCAGCAATCCTGGAATTTAAGGCGATCTCCAGAGGATCCCTATCCAAACGCAAAGGGGGACAGTCATCAATAGTTAAATCAACAATATCAACCCTATGACATGTCTCTTCTAGTGGGGGGTGTTTCATTGCCTTATCTAGGTTGAAAGTGATAGTGTCATCCCCCACTGTTAGTGTAAGTCTCCCATTCTTACCATCTATAACCGCCCCCGCAGTATGGAGGAATGGTCGTCCTAAGATGATAGGAGTTTGGGTGTCTTCAGCCATATCTAAGACAACAAAGTCAACTGGTATGAAAAACTTCCCTACTCTACCCGGTACGTCTTCTAAAATCCCCAAAGGGTGTTTAATAGAACGGTCGGCCATTTGTAAGGTCATGTTTGTAACAGTAAGTTGACCCATATTTAACTTTTTGCATATAGAATATGGCATTACACTAACACTAGCCCCTAAATCACAAAGGGCTTTATCTATTGCTAAGCGACCTATATTACAAAGAATAGAAAAACTCCCTGGATCCTTTAGCTTAGGTGGTGATTTGGATTGCAAAACAGCACTGCATTCCTCAGTAAATGCAACCGTCTCCACTTCATTAAAGGACCGCTTCCTTGTCAATATATCCTTTAGAAACTTTGCATAGGCCGGCACTTGAGTGATCAACTCGGTAAATGGTACACTCACTTGTAAATTCTTCACTACCTCCATAAACCTCACAAACTGTTTCTCGAGCTTTGATTGATGTAGGCGTTGAGGAAAAGGAAGTTTAATTACAATGGGCTCGGCTTCTTTGGCTTTGGAAGATGAATTAGAAGGCTTTTCATCTGAAACAGGGGTTGCTCGGTCGAGCAGAGGGCGTGCTCGATCGAGTTTTGGTGTACTGTAACTTTCAGAAACTTCCCGAGACAAATTTGGGCAGATTTTCTGGGTTGCTCGATCGAGCAAGGGGGTGCTGCTCGATCGAGCAACCTCTGTTTCAGCCTTATTTTCGCCTTTTTCGAACTTTGATCCGCAACTTCCAAGCTTTCATTGGTTGCATCCATTATCATTTCAGGGCCTTTGTAATGGGTTCCACTCCTCAAAATGATGGCATTGACTTGTTCATGTGGAGGGTGTCCTTGAGGAGGAAGATTACCTGGTTGTTTATGTGGATGTTGAATTGCCAATTGGGCAATTTGTGTATCAACCATCTTATTATGAGCTAACAGTTGTGAGATCTGAGCATCTTGCTTTTGTTGGATCATAAGACTCTGCTACAACATGGCTTTCAGTTCCGCCATATCATTACTTGGAGGTGGTGGAGGTGGAGGTTGTTGGAAGTTTTGGCCACCTTGATTGGAACGGTTAACGTTACCTTGAGAATTGCGATTCTGAGGAATCACATAAGATGAACCTTGTTGCTGAGGTGGTGGTGGGGTAGGATTAAGAACATTCTGACTTCGGTAGGAGAAATTGGGATGCTCTCTTGTCCTTGCATTGTAAAAGTTAGAGTACGGTGAACCTTGCTTAAAGGATTGAAAGGCAAGCACTTGATCAACCGTACTCATACATTCCACTGCATTATGCCCCATAGTACCACATCTTTCACAGGTTGGCTCTTGTTGAACCATGGCATGAACTGTTTGCTTATTCTCCAAGGACTTTGAAGTTTGTAACTCGGCAATTTTGGCAGTTAATGCCTCCAACTGAGCTGCAACTGCATTATCCGTACCTCCTCTCCTCACATTACCTCTAGGATTCCCATACTCAGCAGTGTGAGTAGCCATCTCATCAATTAGCTTCCAAGCATTGGCATCGGTAGTGTTATTTTGGAATCTCCCATTGGCAGCAGAATCGAGCAATGTCCTCTGATCGTCATATAACCCATTATAAAATTGGTTGCATAAGAACCAAGTATCAAAACCATGATGTGGAACAGACTTGACAAGCTTTTTGAAGCGAACCCAGGCCTCATTAAAGTTCTCTTGGGGACCTTGTTTGAAACTTGTGATTTGACTTCTAATGGCATTGGTTTTCTGTGGCGGAAAATATCTTTTGTAGAATGCAAGAGCCAAAGAATTCCAATCGGTGATGCCAAGTGCAGCCATATCTAACTCACTCAACCAATCTTCTGCCCCGTCTCGTAATGAAAAGGGAAACAACACCAACTTGATCTGATCTTGTGTCACCCCACCCGTTAAAGGAATAGAGCAACAATAGTTAGTGAACTTCTCCATATGCTTAGCGGGATCCTCAGTAGGGCTCCCTCCAAACATGTTTCGCTCCACCAAAGAGATATAAGATGGACGAATCTCAAAAGTACTATTACCCGTAGTAGGGAGTTGAAATCCCTTGGGAATAGATGCAACGGTAGGCTCCGAATGGCTGGCTAGAGTAGGCATGGTTGTAGTGGGTGCAGAAATAGGTGTATCCTCTTCTAAGGACGGTTTTTCTGCGACGAATTCGGCGTAAACTGTTTCAAGCGTACTCAAGTCTTCCGCTTCTTGAATTTCCTTCCAAAAGTTTCGTCTAGACCGGAGAGTCTTCTCTGGTTCGGAATCGTAGGGCACGAGAACGGACCTAGAACACCTGGGCATAAACAAAAACTAAAGAAAAGGATGAGAACGGTCTCAAGGAACTTAGGTTCCCTGAGACGAAAAAGACAAACTAAGTAGAAACAAACAGAAAACTGTTGCCTCCCCGGCAACGGCGCCAAATTTGATAAGGTTAAAGTCGCGTCACCTTAATCAAAGTAAAACCTAATTCACTACTAACTAATAGTCAGCGGTAAGCAAGGTATCGAATCCACAGGGAGGCGGTAGTATTCTAATCTGTTAAACTAGGTTTGTCTCTTAAGTAACAATTTCTGGGTTTTGATTGTGGTTTCTAAACTAATAGCAATTAATAACAACAACTAAAGTAAACAATAACAACTAATAACAATAACTAATAATAATAACAACTAGTAATAAGCAATAACAAACTAATAAGGTTGAAAACAATGAGATTAAAAGTCTAGGGTCACAGGTTCACTAGGATTATTATTCAGGGATAGGGAGTAATCAATTATCATGCAATAAAGCTATCTAAGGTCACAAGATCGGTCGATTCAATTATGCCCTTTAGATCTACGATTAACATGCGATCGCTATCATTAAACGAGTTCTATTCAATTATCGTAGCCTATCTTAGTCTTAACCCGGTCGGTGTCAATCCTAATTCGCGAGACTAGTTAATTAATCTGGCCAGTAATCAAACAACTAGAATTAAAACGATAATCAAACGATAACCATGCAATTGCAATTCAATTAATTAATCTACCCCTTCTAACAATCCTAGATCCCCTTCCAACCCTAGAAAGGAATTTAGCTACTCATAACGATATAAACAACAACAATAATAATTAAAGTAAACATGATTAACAACAATGAAAGGAATAACAAAGAATAATTAAAGAACTAGAAGACAATTAAATTGAATAACGAAGAAAGATTGAAGAATACCGATTACAAGTTGAACTAAAGACAATCGTCTTTGATGAATAAAATCCGGAGGCAAGCAAACTAAATTAGGGTTTCTAATTTAAAGCATAAAGGTATTAAAAAGCATAAGAAAGCATGAAAGACAAGCTTTCCTTTTATAATACAAAAATCTAATTAATTAGGTTAAAGTTTAGGAAAATAGGAAAAAGTCGTCGAAAAACAAGGTTGCTCGATCGAGCAAGGGTATTTTGCTAGATCGAGCACCCTTCAGCCCGACTCGATCGAGCAAGGCCTCCTGCTCGATCGAGCAGCCCTTCAAAAGCCTTGTTTCTTTCTTCGTTTTTGCTTTTCTTCATTTCTTCTCTTTCATGCTCGATCCCTGCCCTAAGCGTCTATGAATCCGACTCCGCCTGCTTCATATCACTCAAAAAGCTCCAAATGCCCATCCAATCTTGCATTAAACCATAACAAAGCGGCATAATCGCTATTCTAGCTAAAATGAGCATGAAATAGCAAGGAAAACTGTAAATCGAGTTTAATTTGCCGTCTAAGGGAGCATAAAATAGATGTATAAAATATGACATCATTTTGAATAATATATAGTTTCCTTTCGACTTGTATCCATATGTTTTGTGACGGTTTTTGCTATGCCCACTTGTCCCACTTTTAGTCGGTTTTACAAATGATACGGTTTGAGCACGGTTTGTCTTGTGCTTGGTACTCTCATTCCCTGGGCTACCTTCCGTTCTTAAGGCGGGAAGTCGGACGGAGAGGTCTCCTACTGCTTAATTGCATGTGTAGTGGGCATACGACGACGTTGTTGAGTTTACCGCTAGTGCTTGATCGCCTGGGCCGTCAAATGGTGTGTACTTGCTAGGTGGTGTTATTTGCATGTAGGTAACCGCATTAATGAGGCTGAGCTCGTTTTCCTCGCCCGCCTCTTTTCGTGAATTTGATCTACCGAGAATGTGGGTACTTCGCGTTTTATTTAAGACTGAGTCTGATGCGAAATTGATCGCATGTCGAATCGGAAAAGTATTTCCGAGAATCTGGCCAGGTTTAGATGAGGAGCCTTATCGTTCCTATCAGGCAGGAAATTAGTCTACAGATTACTAATGTGATCGTTATGCGTTCCGGAAATGTGATGCCCGTGGATTCCTTTTTAATCATACTTGCCTTGTACACGATTCTATTGCGTTTCATTTACCGTGAGAGTTGTCGTCTTGGTGACGTTGTCTTTGAATGCGTGATTTCATGATTGATTATTCATGGTCATTGCAAGATTGGGCATCGTCAATGTATTGGTTCGTTTGAATGGATGATTTCATGATTTATTATTCATGGTCATTCCATGATGACTTGGCATGGTTTGTTTGTCGAGTCTCAATCTTATCAAACTTATATCGCTAACGGTGAAATGCAAGCCCTAGTAAGCGTATTCGGTTGCCTAAGAGTGTCTTACTCGAGTCTTTGAATAACATGATGGTTTCGGATTTGATTTCCACATGATCTTATCATTTTATATATGATTGCCTATCTATCCTTATCGTATCTCACATGTATATCTATATATGCATGATTTTACTTTCGTATTTCCTTCTATGTACGTTTAATGTGATATGGCTGGGAGAACTCGGAGTTACTCCCCACTGACTGTGGCGTTCATGTTTTTCATGGATGAACATGTTGCTTGCTTGGATGACTTTTTTGGATATGATATTTTGGGGTTCGGGTGTGAGCTAGCGGGCGTTGTCCCTGGAAGTTTCACCTCTAGACGATTTTAGCTAGTTTTGCTTAGCTAGTTTTGCTAAACACTTGTTCGTTGTTAACATTTGAAGAGACTCCGTCTCTTTGTTGTATTTCCGTACTTAGTTGTAATATTTTGACACTCCTCGTTTTATTTAACTTGCATGTATAAAAGTTTTTAAAACTACCTATTTCCGCAATATAATTCACATGCTTGTTTGTTTTATTTTTCCGCATTCGCGAGGGTTGTCACACAAGTTGTCCCGAAAAACGTGGATAATAAACTTGAAAATTAGCGGTTTTCAGCGATATTCAAAAATCAAAAATATTTTTTCCCAAAATGTATTTATAGACCCGTTACGTTTATAAATAGCACTTGGATGTTAGTATTCCTCTTTAAACAACGTAAAAATAGAGAATACTTCTTGTTTCCTCTAATACAGACAAGGTCTGAAAAGTGGTCTTAACTCTTAATGTGTCCAAAATATCTGTATTTCAAATCAGATGTCAATTTCGTTATCCTGAGTCATTATTATATGTAATAGAAATATTACAGTGCGAATTTAGAGACATTTATTTCAAGGTCCAGTTGTCCCGAAAAACGTGGATAATAAACTTGAAAATCAGCGGCTTTCAGCGATATGCGGAAACCAAAAATATTTTTTCCCTAAAGGTATTTATAGACCTGTTACGTTTATAAATAGCATTTAGATGTTAGTATTCCTCTTTAAACTACGTAAAAACAGAGAATAATTCTTGTTTTCTCTGATATAGAAAGGTCTGAAAAGTGGTCTTAATGTGTTCAAAATATATGTATTTCAAATCAGATGTCAATTTCGTTATCCTGAGTCATTATTATATGTCTTAAAGATATTACAGTACGAATTTAGAGACATTTTATTTCAAGGCCCAGTTGTCCCGAAAAACGTGGATAATAAACTTGAAAATTACCGGTTTTCAGCGATATTGGGAAACCAAAAATATTTTTTCTTAAAAGATATTTATAGACCCGTTACGTTTATAAATAACAATTGGATGTTAGTATTCTTCTTTAAACAACGTAAAAACAGAGAATAATTCTTGTTTTATCTGATATAGACAAGGTCTGAAAAGTGGTCTTAATGTGTTCAAAATATATGTATTTCAAATCAGATGCCAATTTCGTTATCCTGAGTCATTATTATATGTTTTAGAGATATTACAGTGCGAAATTAGAGACATTTTATTTCAAGGCACAGTTGTCCCGAAAAACGTGGATAATAAACTTGAAAATCAGCGGTTTTTAGCGATATTCGTAAACCAAAAATAATTTTTCCCTAAAGGTATTTATAGACCTGTTACGTATATAAACAGCAAATGGATGTTAGTATTCCTCTTTAAATAACGTAAAAACAGAGAATACTTCTTGATTTCTCTGATACAGACAACGTCAGAAATGTGGTCTTAATGTGTTCAAAATATCCGTATTTTAAATCAGATTCCAAATTCGTTATCCCGAGTCATTATTATATGTCTTAGAGATATTATAGTGCGAATTTAGAGACATTTTATTTCAAGGCCCAGTTGTCCCGAAAAACGTGGATAATAACCTTGAAAATCAGCGGTTTACAGCGATATTCGGAAACCAAAAATATTTTTTCCCTAAAGGTATTTATAGACCCGTTACGTTTATAAATAGCAATTGGATGTTAGTATTCCCTAATGGTATTCTTGGATTTTTTCTTAAAAGATTATGATATAATTATTTAATAACGATTAAATAATGTTAGCTAAGAGTCTAAGACGAATTAACTGTAATTCGTAATTAAATATAAAATTTTATATTTAGTTGTAGTATATAATGTGAGCTTAAACGAATTAAAATGTTAATTCGTAATTAAACATAACCCGTTATATTTAATTAGCAGGATTATAAATATACCGATATTTATAATTGAAGTATATATTATACGATTGTCATAATTATTGTTATGTTAATATATCCACTGCAAAATGTTGTAATGGACCTTATAAAAGTATGACAACATATTAGATAAATATAATATGTATAACATTATATTAAATGGAAGCTAATATAACCGAAAAAGAGTCCAGATTACTCTGAGGAATTTCGGTCAAAATGGTAACAAAATAAGAGAAAAATATCCCTTATTTTTCTCCTATTTGTGCCGTGTGATAGGGAGTATATGGGAGTAGTTTTACTCATTCTAACTCTCTAATTTTTAATGATCATTAATTCACATCACAAGAGAAAAGATACAGACTCTTTTTCTTCTAATTTTCTAGCAAATACAAGGGCATTTCTCGATCAATCTTGGGTGCGACGATTAGGAGGATATCTGCTTTGATATCTGTTCTTAGGCCTTTTGCTAGGACCAAAGGTTCAATTCGTTTTCTCTATATTTTATATCGTTCTCATATTTATGACTCGCAATTCATATTCTATAATTTTGTTATAATTCTAAATTTAAAGGGGAAGTAAACTGTTATTTTCCCACAAATGGTATCAGAGCCAGGTTACAAAATTATTTTATATGATTTTCATTTTATGAAATATAAATTTAAAAAAAAAAAACCCGAAAAAAAAATTTTGTTTTTGGTCACGGCAGAATTTTTGTTTGCCGTGTGATTCAATTTTTTTTTTTTTGGGTCTTGTTTTTCCATTGTTGATTTATTGATATTGTTATTTTAAAAGGTTAAAATTCAATATAATAAATTTGTACTTGTTTTAATTTGATAAGGATTAAATTAAAATAAGATGGAATTGTTTTGATTTTTGTTGTTGCTATTGTTTTCGGCCTCATTGTTTTAAATTGATAATTTTGTATAATGATTCAATTTTAATGATGTTCAAAGCGATTGTGATTAAATGAATATATGGATAATCGATTTAATCATGATTTAGATGTTCATTTTAAAAGGTTAAATTGAATAATCTAGTTTGAATCAATATTTAATAACGATTAAATATTGAATTTTGTACCGATCTAGCAATATTGGCAACACCGAAAATGTTTTTTTTGCACAGTCCGTGCTGCTGCTGTACAAAAAAAAAAAAAAAAAAATTATTCCTGTTTTGTTTTCGGTCTGCTGCTGTTTTAAAAAAAAAATTTATTTTGTTGTTTTTTTTTTTGGCCGTAGCTGATGGGTAGAAGAGAAAAAAAAAATAATTCGTTTTGTTTTTTTTCTCGGCTAATTACAATTTTAACATTATAAAGATAATGTTTTGTTGTTGCACTACACCGAAACAACGGCAACTGCCGGTTTTTCTGACTGAAAAAAAATTCTCAGGGTTTTTATGACTGACGGACTACTGACGGAATACTGACGGAAAAATAAAACTGACGGATAATCCGTCAGTAACCGTCAGTGAAAAATGGCGCGTTGACTAAGTCAAAGGCGGCAAAATTTACTTACGGATACTGACGGATACTCCGTCAGAAATTACTAATACTGACGGACAATCCGTCAGTAATTGTCAAGTATACTGACGGAATTTCCGTCAGAAGTAACTAATAATGCAGTCAAAATACTGCCCAGTCAAACATAGGTTCTGACGGAAATTCCGTCAGAAAGGTTCTCGAATTTTCGCTAACCCGACGGATTCCTGACGGAATTTCCGTCAGAAAGTTTCTTTTTATGCTGAATCAAACAATCAGCCTGTCATTTCTTTCTTCTCCATTTTCCCCAAAACCTAACCCCCAAATCAATTTAATCCATTTTCCGACCACCGGCTCCATCACTACCACCGACTAACTTCCTCCGGCGACTACTTTCCGACCACCACATCCTTGGTAAGTTTAATTAACTATTTCATTCTCTTTCTTTGCTCATTTTGTTAATTTATAGGTTCTTTATTAGTTGTTTGTTGTAGATCCGACGACCACCACTAGCTACCTCCGACCGTCGACCGCCGCTACTTGTCGCCGCTTTCTTTGTTTATTTTCATCCTTAGGTATTATATTTGTCTTTATTTTAATTTCGCCCTCCGTCTTAATCATTTATTTGTCTTTAATTGACGTAGGATAGTAGCCATTACTTTTTTTGTTAATGAAATTTTTGTTGTTAATTTAATTTCGCCCTCCGTCTTAATCACTTGTTTGTCTTTAATTGACGTAGGATAGTATCCATTATTGTTTTTGATAATGAAATTTTTGTTGTTAATTTAATTTCGCCTTCCGTCTTAATTATTTGTTTGTCTTTAATTGACGTAGGATAGTAGCCATTATTGTTTTTGATAATGAAATTTTGGTTGTTGTTAATATAATTTCGCCCTGCGTCTTAATCATTTGATAATAAATTTTTTGTTGTTGTTAGTAGCTAGTTATTACATGTGTTTTGTATGTCCAAATTATTACATGTGTTGATATTGACTTAGTACCCGTTCAAGAATTACTCGTTAGGAGTAATTTTTGAATAGTCCCCGTATTGGGACTGTCTTTCTACGTTTCAAGTCACTTAGGTAGTAAACACATAACTTGTAATTTATTAATGAGGAAAGAGTTCGGTTACAATTCCTTTAATGTTTTCTGAATGCATATGTTGAGTAAATATTTATTCAACATTGTGTATTTAGAAAACAAAGGGGAATTGCTGCCGAATTTTTTCCTCATTAATAAATTACAAGTGGTGTTTGCTAGTGACTTGAAACGTAGATTGATGGGTTTAGGTTGGAGTGATAAGGACCCAATTGAAGAAAAATAATTTTACTTGTTGATGAGAATAAATGTTTAATTTACTATGTGTGATTATTGATTATCATTGTTGTTAATTTCTGATAATTTATTTATATAACATATATATATTTAAATGTAGATACATAATAACATGAAAAGATTAGAACGACGGTGGATGTATGAAAGATTAGACGAAAAAAAGAAACCCAAGCTGATATTTGCAAATGGGGTGAAAGAGTTTATTGAATTCGCGGAACAATCTAGTGAGTTTAAGGATTTAGGCGGTGAAATGAGGTGTCCATGTAAGAAATGCGATAACTTAGCTTTTAAATCAAAAGGGAGGTTCAAAATCATCTATGGTCGAATGGTTTTACTGATAATTATTATGTATGGAAGTATCACGGTGAGAAACTGGCTACCGAAGAGAGTTCAAGTAGTATCGTAGTTAGTGAGAATCCTTACCGGGAGTTGGTTGAAGATGCATTACGTGATAATGTTGAGCAAATAATGGAGGCTCGACTTAATCCCGACGACCTTAGCGATGAAGAAGTTCGTTATCCCCCACATCCCCAAGTTTCAGCCTTTTATAGAATGTTAAATAAAGCCGACCAACCAGTTTATGAGGGAAGTAGTATGAGTTTGTTGCAAGCGGCTGCTAGGTTGGTATCACTCAAATGTGAGAACAACTTATCTCTTAGATGCGCCAATGGTTTTATGTCGTTAATTAGTGACATTATTCCAAAAAATAATCAAATGGCGCGCAATTTTCAAGAGATTAAGAATTTGCTTAAGGGACTCCAACTACCCCATGTGAAAATCGATGCATGTCCTACCGGTTGCATGCTTTTTTGGGAAGAAAATGCCGATCTTGAGGAATGTACCAAATGTCATGCCTCTCGGTATAAAGGTAAAAAGAATTTAAGTGGCCGGAAGCGAATACCTTGTAAACCACTGACTTATTTCCCGCTTGCGCCAAGGTTACAACGACTATTTGCAACCAAACACATAGCAGGTGAGATGAGTTGGCACCATAAAAACTCTCGAGTAAGAGAAAGAGGGACAATGGCACACCCAAGTGATGGAGAAGCGTGGAAACATTTCGATAGAGAGCATCCAGAATTTGCAAGTGAGCCTCGCAATGTTCGACTAGGTTTGTGTACAGATGGATTTTCACCTTATGGCCAATTCGGGAAGTCTTACTCGTGTTGGCCCGTGATTGTAACCCCGTACAACTTACCCCCCTGGTTATGCATGAAGAGGCAATTTATGTTCTTATCTATGATCGTTCCAGGTCCTAATAACCCTAAAGCAAAATTGGATGTGTACCTCCAACCGTTGATCAAAGAGTTGAAAGAACTTTGGGAAACCGGTGTGGATACCTATGATGTCTCTAAGAAACGTAACTTTCAATTAAAAGTGGCATTACTATGGACGATCAATGATTTTCCTGCATATGGCATGCTTTCCGGTTGGTCCACAGCCGGATACCGTGCTTGTCCTTATTGTCTTCAAACAGATCCTAAATCCTTTTTTCTGAAACATAGTAAAAAAGTTTGTTGGTTCGATTGTCATCGTACTTTCTTGAAACATGATCATCCTTTCCGCAACAATTGTAAGCATTTTCTAAAGAATAGGAAAACTGAGGATAACACAGTTGCAATCAAATTAACCGGTGCTGAAGTCTGGGATTCGGTAAAAGGTTTACCAAAAGTTGTCGAGTCTTCTGCTGAAGAAATGAAAAGATTGAAAAACGACAAAACTGAAGGTTGGTGGAAACAAAGCATTTTTTGGGAACTCCCTTACTGGAAGACATTGTTGATTCGACACAACTTAGATGTTATGCACATTGAGAAAAACGTTTTTGAACAACTTATCAACACGGTGATGAATGTAACAAAGAAAACTTCATTTGGCCCTAAGGGTAAAGCTGACTTTCTTGAGTATTGCTTGAAACGACCCATATCATCTAGGTTAGTTTTAGAGACAACGGAGAAGAAGGCTCTATGCGAATGGGTTGCTAGTTTGAAATTCCCGGATGGTTATGCTTCAGATTTGAGTCGGTGTGTTAACCATAGAAATTTGGTGTTACATTCCATGAAAAGTCATGATTGTCATGTCTTTATGGAACGGTTACTTCCTGTTGCATTGAAACATTTACTCCCGACGAATTCTTGGAATGCTATAACGGAGATAAGCCAATTTTTTAGAGACTTGTGTACTTCTACGATTAAAGTTGATTCCATGGAACATCTAGAGTCAAGAATTGCGGAGATATTATGCAAGTTAGAAATAATATTTCCCCCTTCTTTCTTCAATTCCATGGAGCATTTACCTATTCACTTACCTTATGAAGCGAAAGTTGGAGGACCTGTCCAATATCGATGGATGTATCCATTTGAGAGGTTCCTTAATCATTTGAAAAAGAAGGGTGGCAACAAAGCTCGGGTCGAGGGTTCCATATGCAACGCTTTTTTGTTAGAGGAAATTTCTAATTTTTGTTCCCTATATTTCGAAGATCACATTGACACAAAAGCGAAGGACTTGGAGGTTGGTGTGAATTCCGATAACCAACTAGATTCAAATATACCCGAGTTGTTCAATGATGACATGGGAAATACTACCGGGAAATGTATAACAAGGTACTTAAATGAAAAAGAGTTTGAAGAAGCTCATTTTTATGTGCTAAGAAACTGTGGGCAATTTTTAGAGACTTATGAAAAGTAAGTATTTGATTCATTATTACACAAATAACTTTTCGTAATAAAATTAATTCATTATAGTTCAAACGTCCATTACTAATTAAAACATGTCTTGATGTCACGTCTTATTATTAGGGAATTCGAGACGTACATCAAACTCACATATCCTGATGTCACGTCTTATGATGATGTTTGGAGCAAACATGACAAAAGTTTTTCGAAATGGTTGGGAAATGAAGTAAGATCACATTTCAATTTCTTATTAACTAATAATTTATATTGAGAATATATATAACATCTTAATATAATTAATATATTGTTTTATTGATATATAGGCTTATAGATTGAAGGATCCTTTAATAATAGCTCTAGCAGGGGGTCCAAGTAACTGGGTGAGGACATGAAGAAGATATTCTATCAATGGCTACAAATTTCGTGCTTTTAAAGAGGGAGTTGATGTTCCGAAAGCTACTATAAGCAATGGGGTTTGTGTGAGTTCTACTGAAGGGTTGGACTACTACGGAACCCTTAATGAAGTAGTTGAGCTTTCTTATTATACCGAGCACAGAATTTATAAAGCCATATTGTTTAAATGTGATTGGTTTGATAATTCCTCACAAGGAGTTAGTATCCATAAGGTATACGGACTTGTCGATGTAAACTTAAAAAAGAAACTTCGTGGACATAACCCATTCGTGGCAGCTTTTCAAGTGGATCAACTGTGTTATGCTCCTTATCCAACCACTAATAAAGATAATCAATGGTCCGCGGTTTTTAAAATCAAGGCACGATCGCATGTTGATGCTCCTGTTGACGAAAATGTCTTCCAAGAAGATGTGGTTGTCAATAGTCAGTCAATTTCACCAATTTTGGTGGAAGAGACACAAAGTGAGGATGAATATGAAGTGGTTGTTGAAAGGGGTGAAGGGGAGTATGACAAGGACATCGGTGAAGAAAAAGAAAAAGATGATGAAGATGAAGATGAAGAAATTCAACTAGTACAAAATGAGGAAGATGAGGAAGAAGTCGGAATACTTTTTTTCAGATGATGAAAGTTTCTTGATTTGTAGTGATACTGATAGTGAGAGTCACTAGTTAATTGTAATCTATTTGTCATAATACAATTATAATCAAATTTGAAACTTTGCATTGTAATTCAAAAATTTTGCTCACGGTTTTTATATATTGAACTACCTAACAATTTCCATTGTATATAGCTTTTACTTATGGCAGGTGGGTTTATCAGACGAATCATAGGTAGCACTAGTCGATCTCATCGTGCTGATGATGAGCGGAACGAGAAGGATGCTGCCTTTCACGAAAAGGAGCAGGAGCAGGAGCAGGAGCAGGAGCAGGAGCAGGAGCAGGAGCAAGAGGCAAGAGCAGGTTACGATCCCGACGACACAGCAGGAGAGTACGTGGATTATTCTGTCTCGCAATCCTACTATAGGCCAATGGTAAATGTCTAATTAATTTATATATATCATACTTTTATTATCGCAAACTTTATTTTATTATCACTTTTACGATAATTTCTATTATCTTTTATTATCGCGTTCGTTCTAATATGTATATTTTTCAGGTGGGACGACAAGCCGATCAAGCAATACGTTACTTGGTCTTTTATTCGTACCATAAACCGAGAATACTTCACCAAATGGAGTGAAGCGAGCCACTACCAGCGTAGGCGGATGTGGGATTACTTTCAGGTATATTTTATTACGGTTGTATCTATTACTAAAAAGTAATTGTTTTCATTCAAAAAGTGTAGTTATACAATTTCGGCAATTACTAACAAGTTGTTTATGATGAAATAGAATCATGTGAACTCGGTCGATCCGAACTACGACCCGAAGCCCGACTGGCAGAAACATGTCACGAGGCGGATTACCTCACTTGTCAATGGCTGCAAGTATAACAAAAATAGGCCGGATTGGGTGCCTGAAAGGTGGTGGGAAAACATTAGAAATAGGCCCGAAAGCGATCCCGAATTCGCCAAGAGGTCTAACATAAACAAGGCTAATAGACGGTCAGGTGGCGAGAAAGCGGTGGGCACCCATACTCTAGGCCGGAAGAGTTGTTCCGATGCGTTTAAAGAATTGGTAAGTCCTTTATTTTTAATTCACATACAATTTAGGATATTAACTATGAAGGATTAATATTTCCGATATATATATATCACTTTATGTTTTTATAATACTTTCAGGTTAATCCTACCCCGTACAAGTTGTTTGAGAAAACAAAAAAGAACAAGAAGGGCGAATGGGTTAACCCTAGAGCTGCTAAGACAAACGTAAGTTTGTCTAATAATTACTAGGGAGTTTTTTTATATCTAATTTTAATACTATTTATTAGTTTCGTTTTGTTTTGATTACTTAATGTTTTTAATTATATAATTTCTTTTTTGTGGGTTCAGGAAGCTTACACCGAGGAGATGAGTCAGCAAACGCCAACTGGCGAGACCCCAGACGAATTCCGTGCATACTATAAAGCGGTTGACGGATTCGATAAGAAGTTAAGGCTCTTCGGGGTAGGAGACAAGGGGAAACAAGTGTGGTATGATCCACCATGCAACAAAAGTGCACGCGCTTCTTTCTCCTACAATCCTACAGATTACACCCAATTCGCAACTCAGAATACTCAAATGAAGGAACAATTGAATGCACTTGCGAATGAACGAGAACATGAGAGAGCCGCCCGACTTGCCCTTGAAGCACAAGTACGGGCCAATCAACAACAAATGGATCACCAAGCCGCGCAAATGGCTGCCTTGCAAGCGGCTATGATGAGATATCTTCCCCCGGACTTGTGCAACAACTTCCCTCCTCCACGTCCAAGAGATGACAACGCGGACGACGGGCACGGTTTTGGAGCACCTCCCGTTACCCCCTTAGGTTAGTAATGTTTAATTTACCTAAGTTAGGAACAGTTGAATTTGTAAGCTTGTAAATTCCCAAGTTGTATGAATTTGTTTTTTGATTTTATGTAATGAATTCTTTTTCCAATTTCTATCGGTCTCCACCTTTATTTTTATCGCCTTTTGTTGATTTCCGATCGTGCGGTCGATGTGAGTATGAATTACCGCTTTGCGGTGAACGTATGTATTTTCTGTATTGCAGGTTTTGTTGAAATTTTTAACGTTTAAAACAATGCAAAAAAACGCATTGTGGCTGGACAGCAGGCTGCTGTATCCAGCCACTACTCTTTTAAGTACTGACGGAAATTCCGTCAGGACACTGAAAATTGACTTGAGGAAACTGACGGAAAATCCGTCAGTAAAGTCAAGATTGACTTGACTTACTGACGGAATTTCCGTCAGAATAGTCAAGATAATCTTGACTTTCCTGACGGAATTTCCGTCAGTAAGTCAAGTCAATCTTGACTATTCTGACGGATTTTCCGTCAGTTTCCGTCAGTAAAGTCAATATTATGTTGACTTTCCAATTGAATTGCCTGACGAACCGTCCGTCAGTAAGTCGTCAGTAGTTTCAAATACTGACGGAAAATCCGTCAGAAGTCGTTTCTTCGTTACCAATTGAAGTGACGCGTGGTACTGACGGAAATTCCGTCAGTAGTTTAAATTACTGACGGATTTTCATTGTTACTGACGGATTTTGTCTGTCAGTTTCCCGCGTTCGTTTTGTAGTGACTAAAGTCTTCAGCCATACTGGGACTCCCATAACTCTTCTGATGTGGTGGCAAGGGGGCTAATGTCACCTTCCTGCTCCCATGCTTGAAGGAATAAGTGTTGCTTCTTCCTTGGTGTATGGAGCTTTTATCAAACTCCCATGGCCTTCCTAATAACAAGTGACAGGCATCCATTGGAACCACATCACACAATACTTCATCCTTGTACACACTTCCAATGGAGAAAGGGACCATGCATTGCTTATCCACCTTAACCTCTGCTCCCTTACTCAGCCATCTCAACTTATAGGGGTGAGGGTGATCTTGAGTGCTCAACTTCAGCTTATCAACCATAGTAACAGAAGCCACATTGGTACAACTACCTCCATCTATAATAAGGTTACAAACCCTCCCTTGTATGGTACATCTGCTCCTGAAAATGAGGGACCTTTGATCCTCCTCCAAAGGTATCTGTTGTGAATGCATTACTCTCCATAGGACTAAGCTGTGGCCTGTGTCAGGGAGTGCCACTATTGCCTCCTGACTAGACTCTTCTTCCTCACTCACCACTTCTTCAACCTCAGGCTCATCCCTTTCATACTCAACTAGACCCTCTTTCTCCCAAGCCTCAACTTCCATTATAGTTAAGGTCTTCTTAGAAGGGCAATCCTTCCTGAAATGTCCATAGCCTTGACATTGGAAGCACCTAATTCTGTTCTCAGTCAATGAAGTGCTTGGCTTTTGACCCATGATGCCCTTACCCTTGTCTAAGGTAGGTGGGGGTGCTGTCTTAGGGGTATCCATGGCTCTAAACCCACTATAAGGTCTGGTTTGAAAAGGCCTAACAGGTTTTGGTGTAGCAGGCTTAGTCTTCCCTATCTTCTCAATTCTCAGAGATAGGTTGACAACATCATCAAATGACCACAGAGGTTGCATCCTAACCTTGTTAGCAATGTTCTTATCTAGACCCTCTAAGTACCTAGCAATCCTTTGCTCAGGTTTCTCATTTATATCACACTGTAAGGTGAGTTGTTCAAACTCTCTCAGATAAGATTCAACAGGTTTGTCTCCTTGTTTCAACTTAGACAACTTGATAAACAGATCCTGGGTGTAATCCTTAGCAACAAATTTGTCTAACAGTTTCTTTTTCAGTTTAGTCCAAGACTTGATGGGTTCTTTACCTTCCCTAGCCCTTAACCCTTTCATAGTTTCATACCAAAGGGAAGCATACCCTTTCAGTTTAAGGATGGCTACTTTAAAGGACTTAGAATCATTGTATCCTTTGTACTCAAAGATCCTTTCTACTTCTCTTAGCCATTCTAACAAGTCATCAGGATTAAGACTACCAGAAAACTCAGGGATATCTACCTTAAGATGCTTGTCTGTGTTCCTGTGGATGGAAGCTCTGCTTCTTGTTGAGTCATCTGAGTCTGGATACTCTTCATCATCAGGTGGCCTTCCTCTGCCTCCTCCTTGGCCTCTTCCACGTCCTCTACCTCTTCCTCCAGCAAGCAAATGGTTGCCTATAACCTGGTCCAAGGTTCTGGTTAGGGTGGTTACAATCCCAGCCAGATCCTCCATCCTTGCTTCTACTCCTGCTAGTCTCTCTTCACTCATTGGGCTATTTTTGTGTTTTTAAATGTAGTTAGGGAAAATGAACTCACTAAGACTCTCAACCAAAGCTCTGATAACCAATTTGGAGTGTAAACTACTAAGGTTTACAAGTTTTAAGGAAACTTGATTAGATTGACTCAAACTGAGAACAATGTCAAGTAACAAATGGATGTTGTTTTAGAGAGGGTGAGTTGTTTAGCTGGAAACTCAAAGGATATGACTTAGAGACACTCCTCTACAGCAAGGCACAAGAGAAAGGACTCAAAGACTGGTTTTAGAGACAGTTTTCAAGTGTTACAGCAGAGCACAAACACCCTAGACTAGCCTCAAACAGCAAGCAAGTTAACCACAGCAAAGCACAGATATAACTTGACTCACAAGACAAGGCACTGATCAAACACCTTGGAGATGTATCAGGCTTGTTTCAAACTACAGCTCTTAGCACAAGTTTGATAAATTTGAGGGATCTCTCAAAGTTTAATTCATTCATTCATAAAGTCTGCCTTACAACAACATACAAGACCTCCTTATATAGAGAGGCTGATATCTTGTGAACCATTGGATGTATAAGTCATCCAAGGGCCAGCTTAGGATCTAAACTACTTCTACTGACACTAATTAAGAACCTCACAAGAGGACGAGTTTAACAACTAGCTAGTACAGACACAAGAGACACAAACAGACTGATGCAAAAAAAGCAATAAAGCAGTTTTTGTATTTTTCCTGAAATAGAACTCTGTTGTTCTTGTTGTCTTGTGCTTTGCTCTGGGTGTTTTGTTGCTCCTTGGAACTCTCCACTCTTATGAGGACGTAGATAAACCTGCCTTAGATGAAGACAAGTTGACTTAGGCAAAAGAAAACATCATCTGAACATGTACTGCCTCTGCTATGCTGCTTACTGGACTCTAGCTTTGGGGTGTCTGTTTCATGGGTTTTTGCTAGACTTCAAAATGGTTTGTCCTGGGCAAACTTGTAGTTTAGAGGGTTGGCTTGATGGTAGGCCATGGTGGGGGTGGTTGGGATGCCCTGGTGTACCTCCTAGCTGCAGGATTTGTTGATTGGTCTGCTTGGGCCTGAATGACTTTGTTTCTGTCTTGTGTGGGTAATGTGGGTTGTGTTGGGGTTTGGTATGGATTGATGAGCCCTGGACTGTCTTCCTCATTGGTGTGGCTTGTCCTGGCTTGATCTTGGCTTGCCATATCTTGTTGTTTAGACCTTGTAACTCTAGCTTCCATCTGAGGGGCCCTTGGGGTCAGGCATGCCTTGTTTGTGGCTTGATCATCAAGGCCCCTTGGGTGAGCTCCTGCTGCAGTATATCATTCCTAATGAGTAGTATGTCATCTACATACAAGACTAGAAAAGTTACTTTACTCCCACTAAACTTTATGTATAAACATGGTTCCTCGACACTTCGAGTGAAATCATTTTGTTTAATTACATGATCGAAACGATGATTCCAACTCATGGATGCTTGTTTAACACCATAGATGGATCTCTTAAGTTTGCATACCTTCTTAGGTTTTGATGGATCCACAAAACCTTCAGGTTGTGTGATGTACACTTCCTCTTCTAGAATCCCATTCAAGATGGCGGTTTTGACATCTATTTGCCAAATCTCATAATTATATAATGCGGCAACCACTAAGATAATCCTTATGGATCGAAGTATGGCGACTGGGGCGAAGGTTTCGTCATAGTGAAGATCATGAACTCGGGTGAAACCTTTTGCCACCAATCTTGGTTTGTAAACATCATTATGTTTATCTATGCCACTTTTGATCTTATAGATCCACTTACACTAAAGAGGTCTTACCTCCTTAGGTAAATCAACCAAGTCCCATACTTGATTGTCGTACATAGAATCCATTTTGGATTGCATGGCTCCAAGCCATAGCTTTGAGTCGGGAATAGAAATAGCTGATTTGTAGGTAGCAGGTTCGTTACTTTCAAAAAGTAACACATTATAGTCACCACCTTCGTCTATAATACCAAGGTATCTATCAGGTTGATGACTTATTCTGCTTGACCTCCTAGGTTACGAAGGAATTATGACCATGTCAGACGAAGAGGGAACGTTTTACTCTATGTCCTTTTTAGTTTGTGCCTCTTGGACTTCATCAAGTTCAAATTTTCTCCCACTCTGTCTTTTAGAAATAAAATCATTTTCTAAAAAGACTGCATCACGAGACACAAACACTGTGTCCTCGTGTTTATTGTAGAAGTAATAAGCACGTGTTTCCCTTGGATATCCTACAAACAGACATTTGTCAGATTTGGGTGCGAGTTTATCGTCAGACTTATTCTTAATAAACGCCTCGCATCCCCAAATTCTCATAAACGACAAATAAGGGACTTTCCCTGTCCATATCTCATATGGAGTCTTGTTTGCCGATTTAGTCGGTCTTCGATTTAGTGAAAATATAGCAGATAACATAGCGAAACCCCAAAAATAATCAGGAAGCTCTGTTAGACTCATCATAGATCGAACCATATCTAATAAAGTTCGATTTCTCCTTTCGGACACACCATTTAATTGAGGTGTGCCAGGAGGAGTCCATTGTGATACTATACCACAATCTTTTAGGTGTGAATCAAATTCATTGTTCAAGTATTCACCACCACGATCGAGTCGTAGGGCTTTAATCTTTTTATTCAATTGGTTTTCTACTTCATTTTGAAATTCTTTGAATTTTTCAAAAGTATCACTTTTGTGCGTCATCAAGTAGACATATCCATATCTACTCAAGTAATCGTTAAAAGTAATGAAGTAGTGATAACCACCTCTAGCTTGGATAGTCATTGGACCGCACACATCCGTATGTATAAGGCCTAATATTTCACTTGCTCGTGTCCCTTTTCCCGTAAAGGAGCACGAGTCATCTTGCCTAGAAGACAAGATTCACATACACCATAAGATTTGTAATCGAATGGTTTGAGTACTTTAGATGAAACAAGTCTCTTTATGCGTCGTTCGTTTATGTGTCCTAAACAACAATGCCAAAGGTATGATTGATTAGGTTCACCTGTTTTGGACTTCTTATTTTCTACATGATAGACCTCTTTTGCAATATCTAGAACATAAATACCTCTAATAGAAATGCCTCGCCATAAACCATTTCATTAAACGAGAAAGTACAACGATTGTTCTTAATCCAAAATGAAAAGCCGTCCATGTCTAACACGGAAATGGAGATAATGTTCTTGGTAAAATTTGGTACATAATAGCAATTATTTAAATACAACTTTAAACCATTAAGCAAAAGAAGAACGTAGGTGCCCACGGAAACTGCGGCTATCTTAGCTCCATTTCCCATGCGCAGGTCCACGTCACCCTTGGCTAGTGCTTGCGCGTTCTTCAGCCCATGTACATGATTACAAAGGTGAAAACCACAACCGGTATCAAATGCCCAAGAAGATGTACTAGCAAAGGTAATATCTATCATATAGAGTGATGAAAGAATTGTACCTAACGTTGTCACACAATCGTCTTTCTTGTCTTTCAAGTATTTGGGGCAATTGCGTTTCCAATGCCCTTTGCCATTACAATAATAGCAATCCGTGTCCGCGTGTTTGTTGACTTTGGGCTTGGCCTTCACAACGACCTTTCCCTTTCCCTTGCCAATTTTCTTGAAAAGCGTCTTACCCTTTCCTTTTTCCTTCTTCACCCCAAGGCTCATGTTCTTCAATTTCATTGAAAGAACATCCTTGGGTTCACTCCCACTAGCCTCCATGTCCCTCTCCGCTTGGGTGAGGAGTGCATGAAGTTCATGGAAACTCTTTTCCATGCCATTCATGTTGTAAATCACCCTAAATTGGGTGAACTTTGGTGTGAGTGAATGAAGAATTCTTCCCACCACTAGCTCCTTAGGAATCTTGCACCCTAGACGCTCTAAGGTGTCGGCGTGCTCAACCATTTTAAGCACGTGTGGGCTAACGTTTTGGCCCCTTTGGAGGTTATTCTGAAAGAATTTTGTAGCCGCCTCATATTGGAGAATTTTAGGGGCTTGCGAAAACATCGATGATATCCTCGTGAATATCCCATATGCATCGAGATATATCAATTGGAGTTTGAGTTTGGGTGAGATTGACCAAATCAAGACATTCTTGACGTCATTGGCAACCTTCAAATAAAGGTCATATTCGGCCCGAACCACCGCGGACGATCTTGACCCGGGTTCGGTGGGGGGCTCTTCGACCAACTAGCGAAGCACGTTATCGGATATCGCGGCGCTCTTGATCGTTGATTCCCATTCAATAAAGTTACTACCTTCATCTTTTAGGACACACTTGTCCATGACGGATCTTAACCATGAGTCCTTACCCAAGGTTACGATGTTTGATGAAGTTGACATTGTGCGAATATGGTTACTACAACAAAAACAAATATATAAACATTCATTGTTATGATAATTTACTTGAAAAACAACTTAACAAGTTTAGCATTTATATAATGACCCCTCACTAAATTATATAAATAATTCCAAGACCCATCTTTAAATAAAAACAGTCATCGTATGCTACCTTTATCTAAAAATGGTAAGTCAATACTTGACTAATTCTACCCTTAGAACTCTTGGTTGACGGATTTCAACTAAATCCATCTCCTAGTCCCAAGATAATTGAACGCTTATCTCGTTGAGTCCAATCTAATTTTAGCTTGTGATCGTATCACCCTACTTACCCGAGGTAAAAAGGGAACCACGAGCGTGGTAGCCCTAATGAACACGAGATTCATAGGTGTTACTAATTGGTAAGGCTAATCTCAACTTTTAAAGATGTGAGAGATCTTGTCAATTTAGTTATTAATTCCCTATAAGTGAACTAAGTCGGTGAATTGTGAATAACAATGAATTGACAATAACGGAAAAAATAAAATGCATGTGTGACGATTTTGGCATGAGCGGAAATAAAGCAAGCAACCAAGCAACGAAAAAATCCTAGTATGACCACCTAGCTAATCAAATTAACTTGATAATTAATAATTCGGAAACCAACTCCTTGGTCCCTTGCCTCTTCACTTGGAACGCCTTCCAAAAATGGCACCGTCTTGAGGGAGTCACCGGTCTTCATAATAAATAATTACAAATACACAAATTTATAAATTCCTATTATACATTTATTCTATAAAATGAAACTATTAATTATTACAAACCGGTGATACGAGACCGCAATAAAAATTACAACCAAACCGTTAATCCCTTACATTACGGGTAATAACGATTAAAAATAACTAGGCCATACTAGGTACAAAATTTGCATAAATTATTAAATAAATGACATTCATTCATTCCACCATAAATAAAATAAATTGCTTCAAAATTCATGCCAAAATCGCCCTAAACACATTCATGCTCATTGTAGCTCGATTTTACGGGATTTATTGATTTTTTGAACCATTAAAAATCAATATCAACATTTAAATCTCATTTAAATTCAAACTAATTAACTAAACTGTTTTATAACTCAAAATTAGTCCCTACTAATTTTGTTGGTCATTAATTAGATCGATTTGATTTCATTTGCTAAATATAACGGTTTAATCATAACGTTTATGAAATAAACCCAAACTAAAATATAAACATCATAAAAATTTGAAACCAAATATTTTGTACATTTTGGAACACTTCCAAGAACTCCAAAAATAAAAAAATAAAAAATTTAAATTAATTTTATGAACAAATAACTTTGTATTTAATAGTTTTATCAAATAAAAACCATTAAATATAGTAAAACAGTGAAAATAATTATGAAATTTCACCAAGATGATCAAAATCAAAATGTAAAATGTACCAAAAATTTTCATGATCAGAAAAGGACTTTTCAATTTTATGAACATTATAATCTCATATTATCGACTTTTATCTTATAAAAAAAATAAACATGCAATACTTAATTAAAAGTCACGAAACATTACATACAGTATGTAAGACATGCATGTGAGATCATATTAAAATTTTATGGCCAGAACCAACATGCAACTATTTTTAGTTAACTCTTAACATAAAATATGCATATTAACTCGGTTTAAAAGCCAAAAATCAAAATAAATAGCAAATTGATCCCTAAAATCACAAAATTTGACCACAAACCTTTAAAGTCAGTAGGTATACATGAACCAAACATTTTTGTCCAAATCATATTTTAACTCAAATTTTTGATTTATTAGTTATCTTATAACTTTAATAAAAATTGTCCAAAATGAACATGCATGCTACAAGCTAGCTCTGATACCACATGAAATTCCATAGACCTTAATTAGACTCTTCTAATTAGTTACTAAATTACATCTAATTTAGTGTTTCATGATCTATGTAACATGCATGCAAATATAAAGACATTTATATATATAAAAGAAGAAATTTCCTCACATTGAAATGGAAATGTTATGGGCACAACAAGAACTTCTTCTTGTTGTTCTTGAGCTATAATATAGATGATCCTCAAAAAACCTTCAAACTAGAAGATGTCCTTTAAATTGCACCCAAGATTAACCCAAATAAACTTGACTTATTACTAACTAGATAATAAGAAAAATTACACTAATATTAGAATATACTACTACTATAGTAATACTTAGTGAATATTAGTGTATGATAATTTTAGAAAGATCATAGGATTTTAGTGAGATAAAGCAAATAAGCAAGACTGAAGAACACAAAATGAACAACCATATTGCCCTTTTATAGGCAATATGGCCGGTCCATATAGGCCTCACAAGGGACTTATTTTGCTTATTTTAATTCACATGCAAAGTGGTGGAGTGTAATGTTGAGTGAAATGATTTTAGGTATACTATTCATGTCATAATCTCATGTGACTTGTGAGCATAAACAAAAGCAACCATCATCACCTACACTACTACTATGACCAGCCACATGTGGCCTTATATGGTCCATTTTGATTTTTGATATTTGTCCCACAAATACTTATTAATCATATGCTTAATTATCTTATATAATTAAGTGTTAATTTGATCATATAACAATTATATGACACAAATAAATAAGTAATATGTACTTAACATTTTAAGTGATATTTTACCATAATATCAATATATAATGGGTCCCATAATGCTTAGTTAATTTATTTTACAACTCCTTGTAAATATCATTAACTAATTAGTTGTACCTCAAAATATATGTAAAACCTCAACTAATTTAGTAAACTAACGATTAATTACTAAAATAGATCTTATTTAATTATATTAAAATAAGATATAAATTTATTAGTCAATTATCGCATAATTGAAAAATAAGCTTAATTGAATTCGAGTTCCCAACTCAATTTCTAACTATTAACTATCGTATATATATATAAATCAAATATATGTAATGGACTAATCAACTGTATCATATACAAATAATTAGTTACTATTTGGGTTTCATCATATAGATGTGACCGAAAGGGATCAGTTGATCACCGCCGTCATACGACAATAACGTCAAACTCTAGTCAGCCAACAATTATTGATTTACGTTAATCAACTGACTAATCATACATATATAGTCAATAAATATCCCAATTATATTCCTTAATGAGATATATTATGTGGCGCACTATTGTGGAGGACACCTACTCCAACAGAATTTAAGTGATTTAAGTCGTATTAATTACAATAATTATATCAAAGACGAATCTAGAGATTTGATATGAACAAATATAATCTCTAAAGACACAAATTGATAGATGTCAAAAACCCACTAGTATTTATTATTAAGGACCGAAGTCAAGACAAACTATCTAAATAATATGTAATAATAAAAGTAAAAGAAATAATGAAAACATTTGAAAACGATTTTGACATAAATCTGAAATGAACATTACATTAATCAAAATAAAAAAAATAAAAAAGACGGGATTAGACGCCCTCAGACTTACATGTTGACGAAACTAGATATGAACTAAAGTTAACGATTTAGCGACAGGTCGACTCGAATGTAAAGAAAGTGCCTTCGCAAGAGGAACGATCGATTAATTAAGATTGATTATTGTTGAGTTGGTCAACTTGGTAGGTCAATACAATAACGTGACAGGTACCCAGAAGGATCTGAGCTTACGTGTTCGATTGATCAGGCAAGTAGTTGTCAAAATGCTTAGAGCAAGGTCTAGAATGCAAACAGAGAAAGAAGGGGCGGAACACTCGTGTGCCTTGAAAGTGTGCACGAACCACTCCATATATAGGGAGAAATCCGAAGAGTTTTGGAATAACTCGAACACGGAAAGAAATCTTTAAAATATTCCGGAAATAGGCAAAGAGAGCTGAGGAAGAAGCGCAGCAGGCACTGTGACTCTTGGAAGAGGCGCAGCTCTTGGTGCGTCATTTCTCGAGTAGTTTCCTACTTTGAAAGAAAGATTTCCGCGTTTCTTTATGGGAATTGCGGAAGATTTCGAATACTCTTCTTAATAAAATATGATATTATTTTACCGAGAAAGGATAAGTTTTGAAACGTTAAAATATCCGGAATATTCTTGAGCGTTCAGACACGGTTTTAAAAGACAGTTTATAGAAAATGAAGCAGTTTTTTACCCAGACTCCAAAATGATTGTGAAAACTACTGTAGTGGTACGTAGATGACAACCAAGGGGTAGACACAACTGTTTGAGCTATCAATTCACGATAAACTTACGAATTATCATAAATCGTTCTGCATTCCAAACATGCGGCAAATCTTCACTGGGTGGTTGGCGGAAGGTGTAGATTCGAGGTATTTACAAAGCCCCCACTTTAACTGAGACTTGGACAATGCAAAAGTCAAAGTATAGTCATCAGGTCAATCGAAGATTACAACCTGACGACTATGACGAGGCGAGGCGGTTCAAGGGGTCTAAACCAAGCACCTGTCGTTGGAAATATTTTAAAGTTTGTCGACTGTCAGGGAGGGTCGTTTAAAGTCTATTAGACTACATACGAAAGCTCGCTAACCATAAGAAGGAGTCATACCTGAGCATCTTCTTACTTGGACTTCAGGCTGCGTCATGAGGCTCGCCAGCCGTCTGAAGGGATATGTAATGAGGCTCGCCAGCCGCTGGATAAGGTGCGTAATGAGAATGGCCAGCCGCTGGATGTGAGAATCTTCCTGTCTCTGTCTTCAAGCAAATTCTCGTTGGAGAAACACGTGTTCAAACTTGATATATGGAAGATTCTGTCAGGATTGAATCGTTCTAAGAATCTGTTCGGTTGTGGCGAACAAATATCTTGAGGATAACAACTGGGCCCACAGATTGTATATCCGGAAAAATGGGCCTCTATTGAGGCGATGTGACGGTTCTGAAACCTGCAGAGGGACGGGTCTTGAAAAGAAACAAAGCATGAAAAGAATTGCTGCTCAATACATAATGATTTTCCTGAACTAATTTTCTTTTATTTTAAACTGCATATAGCATTACTGTATGTAATAATCTCATTTTGCAGATCACTATAACATCTTATATAAAGCCTAACTTAGGTGATAATACACACCTTGAGAGAATTGAGGAAGCGAACCGCGTCGTCAGAGTCGGGTTCGGAGCCATCATTTGCATGCAAGCCTACCTTCAACATCCTTCAATGCTAATCCTACCTTACGCTTCTTAGTTTTCAATGTACCAATTATGTATGCACGTATAAAAATGATTCAATGAATCCAATAATTTGAAGAATTGAAATGATTAATTTGATGGGGGGCAAAAGTAAGCCAAGAAGGAAACTATAGGCTCGTGAATGATATGGCATGGCAGTTAGTGGTAAGAGACGACGACTAGAAGATATAGAAGCAAACAAGAACAACGCATGGACCCAAATATCTATATCTGCATTACCCGTGAACTTTTGCCCCCACTTTACTTTTCCTCTCTTTGTTTTTGTTATTGCAAAAAATAAAAAGGCTTGCCTTTTCATATTGTTACTCCTTCACCATGTGCTGCATACTCCTCCTAAGTCCTAACGTACTTTTCAAGTTTCTGTTTCTTTTTACGTTATCAGAGTTAATAGGTATGGTTTGATATATATCACTCTTTGAGTCGCATTAGAATATGTGTCAGTTTGATTAAATGTGGGAGCTTTTTGAACGATGATAGGGCGCCACCGGGTGGCGCTAAATTTAAGTACCACCCACGTTAAAAAAAATATAAAGATAAAAAAAATAAAGAAATTGATTTTAAGTTTGCTCAAATATTAAAGGATAGAAACGTAATTTGTAATTTATTAAAATTAGTAACATATTCCAACTAAAACTTTACACAAAGAATAACTACGGATCTACCTCGATCATATTCACCTTTCTAAAGTCTAAATAAAACATTTCCATCATCACTGTCATTGATGCAACACATTCATCATCATCGCTGTCACTCTTGTGAATTATTATAAATTTGTAGTTATTTATGACATTCAAAGTTCTGATGTGTTTAATGTCATTTTCTTTACTCATAAATCAATGCAGTTTCATCATCAATCATCAACAATTTCTCTATTAAAGATTTTTCTTTGTCAACGCATCCATGCACAATTCTATTCACAATCTTATTCTTGTTGAGAAAATTCCTTGAAAAGCGCCAACCGAATTCAACTAATTTAATTCTTCTTATAATTATAATATATAACAATGTACTACGTATTAGTTATATAAAAATTTAGTTCCTACGGTACCCTTTACTAAAATTTAGCTTGAAATTTTAAATGTAAGGGAAATAAATGAAAATAGAAAATCAATTTACAATAATACCCCGGGGAGGGCGCTCAATTTGAGTACCACCTGGGCCCACAAGTAACGAACTTGTAACCAAATTTCGAATTTAGCCAAAACATTGCTGGGAAAGGGCGTAGCAAGACCTGCGACCTTTGGAAGTGGCGCAGCTGTTGCTGCGTTTCTTCTGGTGCTTCTCCCTGTATGATAAAAGACGCGAACAGACAGGAGTTCTTTCATTCATCCGAACATCATAAACTCGAACCATTCTCTCAAAATTCAACCAAACTTGCGGAAATCTTGATCAAATTGCTCCATTAGCTATGACAAACAAGGGTATGCATTCCAATCTCACTTTAATCGTGTATATTTGATTGATTTTGATTTAGAAATTGGGGTTCCCTTCCCTAAAGAACTCGAAAATTGAGGGGTTTTTGCTCCCTTAATTTGTATGATAAAAATTGACTTCAGAAATGAACCGTTGGCCTTCTTAGGAACATAGCCATGTATTTGTTTTTCGTTTTCGTCGAGTTTTGAACAAATGAGACGGATACTTACTGAATTGAAAACCGCTTTGAAAATCCCCTTAGGGTAACTCATTTTGGGTGAAACTTGGTGTTATGGAACCCTTGTTTAGTGGGGGAACTTGTTTTAGCATTAGATTTTCAATTTGCGACGGTCTCTGCAGGACGCTTTTCTTGGGTATAACCGCTATTATAGCGAAATGCTGTCTAATTTTCTACTCAAACCCAAAATTAGGCTTTTTAATTTAGACTTGAGTTGACCCTTACCCTACATGTGTAGTCGGGTTTTCGAAAGAACGGTCAAAGATGACCAGAAAACTTCTTGAAAATGACTTGAAACGCTTTTAAAACTGTGCTTGCCAATGCTTGAAACTTGTGAAAATTTGCTTGAATCGTTTGACACGTTTGAAATGTGCAGGTGACATTCCTTCTACGCCAGGGAGAGTTCCCATGGACATAGATCTTGAGCCTTCTTCTTCCCGTGTGGGAGAGGGTATACCAGCCGAGGTGGCGCAGGAGGCCGGGATGGCTGAGGATGAGGTTCCGAGGAGGATTACCACAGGTCGAGGTGGACACCAATTGGCGGGGGCACTTGGGTGGGCTGAGAAATAGGATGGTATACAAATCATTTGGGCAGCGGAGAGGCACATGTCTTACAGGACGCCACGGAGCATGGGAAGCTTTTGTGTTTGCTTGTCATTTTCCATATCTGATTGTCACTTCTTTTGAAATATAAAACGCCAACTTGACTTGCTTGATTAAAATTGCAGGAGGCCGGGAACATGAGGTCCTTTTCTGGCTACACGACCATGATGGAGGCGTACGAGAAGTTGACCGAGGATGACAAGACTCTCATTGGGAGAGGAGCCTTTGGAGAGCTAGTCTGAGCCTAAAGGTCGATTAGGGAGATGAAGATTCGGGCTAACCTTTGCCTGATTCGAGCCTTCTTGGATCGTTATTGGGATACAACTTCGACCTTCCATATGCCTTTTGGGGAGGTCGGAGTCACCTTGGAGGATTACGACATTATCTCTTGTTTGTCGTGTGGAGAGGACATCTTAGAGTGGCCGTCGGTAACCATGAGGGTCGACTTGGAGGAGTCGAGGTAGCTGATAGGATGGAACCTGCCAGGAGGGGTGGCTGCTCTACCTGGGTTGGTACCGAGCTCTTACGGTAAAGACTACTTTGCTGGTAGGATTTTGACGAGAGTGAGGATAGGTAGAGAGATGATGACTTCCCCTCCTTGTACAGCTGAGCAGAGGGCTCGGCTTTGCCTGTGGTGGTTCTTGTCTTCGATTTACTTCAGAGACAAGGGGGAGAGAATATCGACGAAGCTTCTTCCTTTCCCTTCTGATTTGGGTAGCCTAGGTCGCTGGGACTGGGTTACTCCCGGCTTTGTTACTCGCTACATGAGGGCCATGGTCAGGCCGGAGCTGATGGAGAAGGGGACTTCTCCTGCTACAGTCGGTCCTGGACTTTTGCTGGAGGTATAAACCTTCCTTTCAAACCTTATTGAAAGATAATAACCTTGTTTTGATTGAAAGATCAATATTTAATGCTGATACTGTTATTACCCCCTTTTTTGCAGGCGTGGGCCTACTCCTACTTTCCGGGTTTCGCTTCTAAGAGGACGGAGCCTGAGCCGAGGGCATACCCTGTTGTGAAGGACTAGGTAGTGTGCCGTAATAAGAGCCAGAGTTCTTCTAATGATTTCTGTAGGAGGGGCGTGAATGCTCTGCAGCTGGAGCACGTTCGTACCTCCGACTGCTTTCTTTTATGTCTTTTTTTTTGGAGAACGATCATAAGGAATGATCCTTTGTGTTATCATTGTCTAAAGTTGGATCATAAGAATGACCCCTTTCTTTTCTTTGTCTTAGTGGGTTCCGAGGCCTTAGGTTGAATATCTAGACGCACCAGCTTTCATGGTTGAGGTCTTACGTCCTAGGAGCCCATGGCACCTGTGTTACTTGGGCGAGCGTTTGACTCGGCATTGCTCTCGTGATGCTTTCACGGTAGCCATCGATCCTCCAGGGTCGATGTTTAGGGAGCCTTTTGATGTTGAGAGAGATGTTGACCTGGCTGGCATGATTGGAGACGCCCTCCTTCTTCCTGGCGAGGATTACCCACGGTTTGTCTGTCGGAGATAGGCGTACTGGTTGATCGTGGTAAGCATTGTTTGCTTCTTTTCGTATTGAATTCTGAGAATTGATAACTTGCTTGTTGATGAACCATTTCATTTTTTTGCAAGAGATCGAGGTGGAGGGCGTCAAGCCCCTAGCTTACCCCGAGGTGCTTGAGTACACGGACGCGGCTGGCTCCAAGACGATTTTGAAGCTTCGTGAGTTCAACGCGGCGGTGATTGATGCTGGCCTGGAGGAGTGGGAGCACCTCGTGAGGAGGGTGAGCTTCAAATCCAAGACCGTCTTTGTTGTATAGGAATGTATTTGTTTCAACCTTTGATTTGTATTTGAATGTAGGTGGCCCTGTCTCGGCATGTCGTGCTGTGTAGGGTGGCCAACCGGTTGCGGGCTACAGCTGTTGAGGCACTCGTAGGTGGCCAAGACTGACAGGTAGGAATCTATCGTTTCCTTTTTATTTATTGTGGCGTTTTTGTTTTTTTTTTAAATGAAGCGGTTGACTGAAATGAGGTATTTCTTTTGCAGAGAGCCTTGGAGCGTGAGCTGGTAGAGTCTCGGGCGGAGACAACGGAGTCTCGAGAGGATATAGCTGGCTTGCTGAGGGAGCTGGAGGCCCGAGATGCCGAGATCGCTGCCTTTGAGATTTTACTGGGCTTACTGGTGATGAGGATTAGCTGTCTCGTTTTGTTAGTAGACTTTGGATATTTGAACTTTGTCTTTGGATTTGTTGTACATTTGGATTTGTTTTCAGCCGAGAGCCCCAAGTTTCGGATTTGGTTTTAGGGCAAAAGTCTCCAGTTTTGGCTTTGATTTTAGGGCGAGAGCCCCCAGTCTAGCGTATATTCCTTTTTTCTTACTTGTGTTACGACAGTGTGAGTGCCTTTGTTGGAGGAGATGTTTTGTTCCTGCGGGTTAGCTTAAAGACATGTTTGGTAATTCACCGTTTCTGCCGTCACACTACCGGAATAGAACTCTTATAAATTACATGTAGCAAGTAATCTACTCAACTATTTTACATGTGGCATATCGGTAGCATGAACTAGCGCGAAGTGAATGCCTGAATATGATGAAACGCGAAAAAATGTATGGAAATGTAAAAAAAATGACCGACAATGGGGAGGGTTACCCCCTAAAAAAGAAAAGAAAAGAAATATATAAGTTTAGAAAAAATGGAAATGAAATGATTTTCCTAAAAACTGAAAAGTGTGCGTGACTGGCAAAGATGTCGATTATCGTCTAGAAAACCGAACCCGGTTAGGATTAGGAAATCCCAAAACCTTGGTAACTCGACATAGTTTCCGAACCCACATCCTATAGGAATAGGAAATCTTAGACGGACATGAATTAGGAAGGCCCAACAGTTGAAAATTCAGAGAAAGGGTATGAGGAAGAGGTGCAGCAAGAGCTGCGACTCTTCAAAAGGGAGCAGTTGTTGCTGCGTCATTTCTCTGGCTGATCAGACCTCGACTAAAGTTAGGAAAATACGAATAGTATATATAGCGATCTCGGTTGAAGATTTTATTCATACAATTCTTCCAACAATCCGTCTCTCTCATAAAAATTCTCAAATCCCAAAAAAAACATGCAATATAATGGATGCCTTTGAAAACTGTTTCAAAGAATGGGCAAATGAGTTCACCAATGTTGAGAAACATGATATGGGTGCCTAAAACCTAGGGACGATCTTGAGCTTGAAATTAGTGAAAGTAGTCAGGCCCTTCCTAAATGCTTGTTTTGAGTACTGGGTTCCTAATTTACATGTATTTGCCTTTCCCGGAGGCAATATTTGTCCTTTCCCGGAAGAAATTGCTGCCATTAGGGGGTGGGACTCAGAAGATGCTCCAGTTATACTCCTTAACTCCCAAGGGTATAAGAACAAATTTAGGGACCTCCTTGGGTTGAGCAAAGCTGAGGTAGACCATCTTGTAACCTCAAAGGGTGTCTGCATGCATGATGTTTTGAATCAATTTATAAATAAGGAAAACCCTTATTTATCCTATGTTGCAAGGCGCAGGGCCTTTGGGTTTCGCCTTTTGCATGGTTACATTTTCCAAGGGTACATTGACAAGGAGATGAGGGGAGACCCTCTTTTCTTGAGCTTGGTGGAGCAAATGGAGCTGCGCAAGAGCCCAGCTTGTCTTTGAATAAAAGAGATTATCCTTGGTCTTGATAATAGAAAGGCTAACCGCGAGCTTCCATATCTTGGGAGTCCTGTCGTCTTGCAAGTCAGAATTCTTTCTATTTTTTTTTTCGTTTGTTTTTTGTGTCTCTTTTTTTTGGGTCTTTCTTCTTCTTCTTAGTTTGACATTCTTGCTTATTTGCTCCAGATATATTTAATGGAGCGCTTGTGATTAATCGAGCCCTCAGTTGATGTGCGAGGATATTGTCCTCGATCCATTACCATGAGGACTAGGCTCTATATGGTTGACTTCTCTAGAGTTCCCAACTACTGGGAAGCTAAGCTGAAAGGTGAAGGTGACCCTTTGATCCGATGGACTGTGCAATGGTGGCACCTTAGGTCGGTGACTGGGGTATCGTCGTTGGATCTGACTCGGTCACTTCGCGTTCCTAGCTTAGAACTCATTGTATGTATCTTTCCAGAAAGACTAGTAAGGCAAGTGGGCCTTAGGAAGAGGATCCCAAAACTTGATACTGTTTCCCAGACTGCTTTGGCTCATACCGCAGAGTCTTCTAGGGAGTGGGCGTGAGATGGGTACAAAGGACTATGTGGTTCAGACCCGTACACTACTACAAAAACAGGCTATGACAACGGTTAAAAACTGTTATAATATAAAAAAGCGGACGTTGTTAAAGCCTTCGTTGTTAAAGGTTTTAACAACGGTTCATATTTAATGAATAAACCGTTGTGAGTATGTTTAACAACGGTTAAAAACCGTTGTCGTTACTAGCCATCCGTTGTTAAACCGTGAAAATAATTTTGGTGGAAAAGATACAACAACGCTTATGTTAGAATAACCGGTTTTGAAAGTGTTTATAACAACGGGTATATTAGAGAAAACCGTTGTTACAATCGTTGTGAATATTGTTAACAACGGTAAAAAATCGTTGTTATTACTAGCCAACCGTTGTTAAACCGTGTGAATAATTTTGGTGGGAAAGATACAACAACGTTTTTGGTAAAAGAAACCGTTGTTAAACGTGTGTGTCGTTTTGGTGGGAAAGATTATAACAACGCTTAAGTTTTTCAAACCCGTTATAAATAGAGGTAATAACAACGGATTATACTAAGGAATCCATTGTGGAAAGTTTTAATAACAACAGGTATATCAGAATAAACCGTTGTTAAAAGAGTGATTAGTTTTGGTGGGAAATATGTTCCAACGCTTTTAATGAAATTTAAAATAACCGTTGTTATTTCTTTAATTATTGTTTTTGAAAAAAATTAAATTTGTTTCTCTGCCAGTGAAAATCCTGCATAAATCAGCAGCAGTAGCACGCATAAACCACTTTCAGCAGCAACAAAATGATATATATATAGATCAGGAGCAGCAAAATGATATATACATCCAAAATGATCTCCTTCAGAGCAATTCATACTTACAATTTGCTCTAATGGCTTCTACAAATTAACGTTCCCTATCTGCTTCCAAAATAATCGAAGTTTCATTTATTCTTCCTTACAATAATGTTCAAGGACGTATTTGCCCCACAAGTCCCTTACCTCGTCAATTTGGTGCTTTTGGTACTCAGAGACATGTGGCGTGGTGATTGCATACTGCGGATAAAACAAATAAAAGACATTGACTTAGGGTAACAACAGTAGGCATACATAGCAACATCAATATAGCAGCTGATAAGGGTGAAGTCGCGTCACCTTAATCAAAGTAAATCTAAATCACTACTAACTAATAGTCAGCGGTAAGTAAGGTATCGAATCCACAAGGAGGCGGTAGTATTTGAATCTGTTAAACTAGGTTTGTCTCTTATAGTAACAATTTCAGGGTTTTGATTTGTGTTCTAAACTACTAGCAAATAATAACAATAAGAATAAAAGATTGATATCAATGAGATTAAAAGTCTAGGGTCACAGCTTCACTAGGATTATTGTTCAGGGGTAAGGATGTAGTCAACTATCATGCAATAAAGTTATCTAAGGTCACAAGATCGGTCGATTCAATTATGCCCTTTAGATCTACAATTTAACATGCGATCGATATAATTAAACGAGTTCTATTCAATGATCGTAGTCTATCTTAGTCTTAACCCGGTCGGTGTCAATCCTAATTCGCGAGACTAGTTAATTAACCCTGGCCAGTAATCAAACAACTAGAATTAAAACGATTATCAAACGATAACCATGCAATTGCAATTCAATTAATTAATCTACCCCTTCTAACAATCCTAGATCCCCTTTCAACCCTAGAAAGGAATTTAGCTACTCATAACAATATTAATAACAAAGATAATAAATAAAGCAAACATGATTAACAACAATGAAAGGAGTAACAAAGAACAAAGAATAATTAAAGAACTAGAAGGTAACTAATTGAATAACAAATAAGATTAAAGAATACCGATTACAAGCTTGAACTAAAGACAATAGTCTTGATGAATAAAATCCAGAGGCAAGCAAACTAATTTAGGGTTTCTAATATTAAAGCATACCTAATTATGAAAGACGAGCTATCCTTTTATAATACAAATCTAATTAATTAGGTGCAGCAGGAGCTCACCCAAGGGGCCTTGATGATCAAGCCACATACAAGACAAGCTTGACCCCTCAGATGGAAGCTCTAATTACAAGGTCTAAACAACAAGCTATGACAAGTCAAGAGCAACCCAAGCCAAGCCACCCCAATGAAGAAGACAGTTCAGGGTTCAACAACCCATGCCCATCCCCACCACAACCCACATTACCCACACAAAACAGAAACAGAGCCATTCAGGCCCAGACAGACCAGTTAACAAACCCAGCCTCTAGGAGGTACACCAGGGCATCCCAACCACCCCCCCTATGGCCTACCATCAAGACAACCCTCTAAGCTACAAGTTTGCCCAGGACAAACCATTTTGAAGTCTAGTAAAAAACCCATGAAACAGACACCCCAAAGCTAGAGTCCAGTAAACAGCATAGCAGAGGTAGTACATGCTCAGATGATGTTTTCTTTTGCTTAAGTCAACTTGTCTTCATCTAAGGCAGGTTTATCTATGTCCGCATAAGAGTGGAGAGTTCCAAGGAGCAACAAAACACCCAGAGCAAAGCACAAGACAACAAGATCAACAGATTTCCATTTCAGGAAAACTCCAAAAACTACTTTATTTGCTTTTGCTCAGTCTGTTTTCTTTTGTGTTTTGTGTCTGTTCTTTATAGTTGTTAAGCTCGTCCTCTTGTGCGGCCCTTAATTAATGTCAGTAGAAGTAGTTTAGATCCTAAGCTGGCCCTTGGATGATACATACATCCAATGGTTCACGAGATATCAGTCCCTCTATATAAGGAGGTCTTGTATGTTGTTGTAAGGAGACTTTTTATGAATGAATGAATTAAACTTTGAGAAATCACTCAATGTTATCAAACTTGTGCTAAGATCTGTAGTTTGAAGCAAGCCTGATACACCTCCAAGGTGTTTGATCAGTGCCTTGTATTGTGAGCTAAGTTATACCTGTGCTTTGCTGTGGTTTAACTTACTTGCTGTTGAGGTTAGTCTAGGGTGTTTGTGCCTTGCTGTAACACTTGAAACTGTCTCTAAAACCAGTCTTGAATCCTTTTTCTCTTGTGCTTTGCTGTAGAGGATTGTATCCAAGTCATATCCCTTGAATCTTTCAGTTAAACAACTCACAATCTCTAAAACAACATCCCCCTTGTTACTTGATATTGTTTTCAGTTTGAGTCAAGCTAATCAAATCACTTAAAACTTGTGAACCTTAGTAGTTTACACTCCAGTTAAACTATTGGATTTAAATAAAGTATTGTTTTTTTATTGTGAGTTTTTATATATACTACCTCGGGCAACCGAGATGGTAGCATCTCCACGTACTATGGAGGTCTTGTAAGGCTCTTTGGTATATAGGTGAGTTAAAATAAGGCATCAGGTTGTAAGTCACGATCTAGATTGGAACCCCGTTTTCATACATCATAAAAAACCTGAACTCTTCCACCTTCGAATCCTCCAATGATGACAAAAATGTTATTCTTGAATCAGATGATGAAAATGATCAAGGTGACAAGAAAAATTCTGATAAGACTGGGACCGCAATTATGTTGGCTGTAGTACATGAGATTCAGAAGTTGCACGACAAGATAGAAAAAATTCCTGGAAATCCTACCACCATTGAGGAAGCCACCCTGGATTCTTATGCTGACTCACCCTTTGCGAATGAGATAGCAAGGGATGATTTACCAAAGAAGTTCACAATCCCATTAATGAGAACCTATGATGGCACAACAGATCCATAAAATCATGTAGCCTTCTTTAAGCAAAAAATGTTGGTTGCATCTATTCTAAGCGAATTCAGGCAAGTCTGTATGTGCAAGGGCTTTGGCATTACCATGAGTGATGCTGCCCTGCAATGGTACTTCAACTTAACAAATAGAAGTATCAAATCTTTCGCTGATTTGATAAACAAATTCAACCAGCAGTTTGCCAGTAGCCGGAACTTGAAAGAAGATCCAGTGACCTGTACCGGATCAAGCAGAAATCAGAAGAAACCCTGCGTCTTTTCCTGGCCAGATTCAATAAAGAGAAAGTATATATCCCTAGGTATGATGTGGGAACAGCTGTGGAAGCGTTCAGGCAAGGATTACTGCCCAACAGTGATCTCTATGTGGACCTGACCAAATATCCTTGTCATACCTTTGAAGATGTCCTGGAGAAGACATTGGCTCATATTAGACTGGAGGAAGACAAAAGCTTCAAATCAGACTCATCAGCTGATAGAGACTATGAAAAGTCCAACCGAAAGAGCAATAGTGATATAGTGTCATTCCACCCCACATTTTCACCCCATTTCATCTCGTTTTGTTTGCCTTTAACGCTCCCTAGGAGCGTTTCTACGTGTTTTACCTTCTTCTAGCATATTTCTTGTTTTTATCGTGTTTTTGTAGGTAAACCGTCAATTGGGGCGATTTCTACCTACTTTTGATTAACAAAGAAGAAGGTGAATCATTCGGAGGACCCACGGCACACCTTGGGGAGCCCACATACCCTTGGGGGCCCTACTCGACGCGCCAAAGCCCTCCCGAGTCAAGGCAAGCGAAACCGAGAAGGAAACAACAAAGTCAAGCGAAGGAAGAAGGAGAATGACCATCTCACGGTCGTGAAGTGCAATCTCACGGTCGTGAGATGCATGCCCAAGAAGCCAGATTTTCGTGGATTTGGTTTCACGGCCGTGAAACTCATCTCACGGTCGTGAAACCTCTGTCACGGTCGTGAAATGCCATTTCACGGTCGTGACTTGATCGTGAAAGTTAAGCCATGTTCTGCCAACTTCCTCACGACCGTGAAATGGACTTTCACGGTCGTGAGACGTGTTTCACGACCGTGAAACCCATTTCACGGTCGTGAGTGTGCCAGTCCATGAAGCTTCTCGAAGCCCATCTTCCCTTCATTTTGTAAACCTATATATAGACCCTCTTATGTAATTAAAGGGCACGAAACCCTAGATCTGAAACTTCAATAGAATTAGTTTTAATCTTGTTTTAATCTTCCTTAATTAAGCAAATTAGTCGGTTAATTAGTGATTTCAACTTGGTTTAGTGTATGAACTTGGGTTATATTCAAGGATTTGTGACGAAATCTTGGTATTTATATCAAAGTTCTAATCTTTCTCCTAGTTGGTATAACTTCTCTACTTAATCTTGCCTTTAATTAAGTTTTCATTTCGATTATTGTTATCTACTTATTGTTAATTAGAAATGTTTAATGTTATTGTTGATTTCCTCTTACAATCTTTAGTAAATATCGAATTTCCCTCAAGTATGAGTGAGTAGTAATCTTGCTAGGGTAATGTGGGGGATTATGGGTCCTTGTATGGTTTAATGTGTTATTGTTGGGGTTAATAGTTGATTATTGTCTAGTCTCCATGCTATGCTTATAACATGTTTGATTAAATGCTTACTTGAGTTTGCATGAATCTTTCGTTTGTTTCGAATGCCATAAGATCGAAAGTCGTGGTCTTTCGTAGACCCGCTAGTTTTGGCAAGCCGTATCTAGTGACGCGATAGCTAGTTAGAGTCGGTTTGAGGAGGAATCGTAAGAACGGAAGCCTCGATTCACTTTCCTAGACTAGATGATATTTCGACTATTAGACCCGACCCTTGCACCCGACTTTACTACCCATATGAACCCACTCACCCTAGTCTTCCCTCTTATTTGATAAAAATCCAACCTTTATAGCTTTAGACTCCTCTTGTTGTTTTTAATTGCTTTTGATTGTTGTTAAT
Organism: Heliosperma pusillum; assembly: GCA_022085475.1. Taxonomy (NCBI): domain Eukaryota; kingdom Viridiplantae; phylum Streptophyta; class Magnoliopsida; order Caryophyllales; family Caryophyllaceae; genus Heliosperma; species Heliosperma pusillum. The sequence goes on from JAIUZE010066349.1 coordinate 42,787, forward strand.
TAGTGTAGCCAACAAACCCAAACCCAAATCACTTTGTGACTTGCAAGAGACTTTTAGTAGACTTTTAGATCAATTTTGAACAACAACCGTCCCTGAGATCGACATCCCTACTTCACAACTATCCTCACTACATCAAATAGTTACAGAGGAAACTATTCTAGGCCTCCACCATAATCCATGCCGTCTAAACTCAAGTTTGCCCAAGAGCAACGAGGTAATCCTTTTCCCTTCCCAACTATTCAGGAATATAACTTTTCTATTGATATTGCAGGACTCATCAAAAGCCTTGACAATATGGGAAACATAGTCAAGTGGCCCAGGAATTTAGAGAACACCGATCCCAAGAAAGACATCACCAGATGGTGCGAATTCTATATGGATGTGGGGCATTCAAAGTAGGAATGTTTTGGATTACAAAGACAAGTTTTCTATCTAATAAAGAAAGGCTACTTGAAGGACCTACTCAAGGAAGGAGATAATCATATCAGGCAAGATCGAAACCAGAGGCCTGAACGTGCTCTGCCGCCCCCACCGCCAATCTATGAAGTCAAGTTAATCAATGTAGGATCACTAATTTGTGCCCGACCAGCTCAACAGGAAATAAAGTTGCTAGGGAAGCAAAAATGAAGTCCCCATACAAACCAAGAAACATGCCTGCAATCACGGTCGATGAAAGTGATATGCAAGGAGTCCCGAAATTACATCATGATAGCCTGGTCATTACAATGCAAATTGGAACAGCCAGGGTACTTAGGATCCTTGTGGACGGAAGGAGTTCAGTAAATCAATAATGCTGGATGTCCTGAAAGCCATGAAAATCAATGAAGTCCTATTCACAAAAAAATCAAGCGTCCTGATCGGATTTAGGGGTGAAACCAGAAATACCCTCGAAGAAATCGACATGCCTACCTATGTCGAGGGAATAACATCTTATGAGAAATTTGGAGTCTTGGACTGCCTATCATCTTATAATGCGATCTTAGGCAGGCCATGGATACATAATGTCAAAGCAATCCCTTCAACATATCATCATCGCATAAAGATTCCAACAAGCTGGGGAATAACAACAATTAAAGGTGAGCAAAAATATGCTCAGGATACCTACTTTGAGGCGTTACAGCCTTCCAAAGCAGGTAAGTCTCTTGCCTAGAAATTATAATACCCTGTCAAAAGCACTTATGTAGCACAATCCCTAATGGAGACTAATCAAGTGATTTTAGACCCAAAGCTTTCTGATAGGTATATCTTAGTTGGCTCGGATGCCCCTGACTCAGTCCGACCAAATTTAGTTAATTTTCTTAAAAATAAGTCTAAATGTTTTGCCTGGGCACACTTTGATATGACAGGCATTGATGCTAGTATTATTACTCATAAGTTGAATATTGACAAAACTTCTAAGCTTGTACAAAAGAAAAGAAGAAAATTTGCTCATGAACGGAATACAATCATCAACAAAGAAGTAGATAAACTACTTGACCTGTGTATGATCAGCGAAGTGATGTACCCTGATTGGCTAGCAAATGTAGTAGTAGTGCAAAAGAAAAATGGCAAATGGAGAGTTTGTGTTGACTACACAGAATTAAACAAAGCATGTCAAAAAGATCATTTTCCTTTACCTCGATCATATTGATGCAATGGTAGACGCAACGGCTGGAAATGAAATGTTAACATTCATGGATGCCTCTAGTGGATTCAACCAAATCCAGATGCACCCATTAGATCAGGACAACACTGCATTTATCACGGACATGGGCATATACTGTTACACAACATTGCCCTTTAGCCTGAAAATGCAGGGGCAACCTACCAATGCCTGGTCAACATGATGTTCAAGGATCAAATTGGAAACACAATGGAGGTCTATATAGAAGATATGGTGGTCAAGTCGAAAAATGTTGAAGATCATGTTAGGGATTTATCGATAGCATTTGACATCCTCGAAAGGTACAATATGAAACTCAATCCCTCCAAGTGTCATTTTGGTGTCTCTGCGGGTAAATTCCTAGGTTACATGGTGACAAAAAGAGGCATAGAAGCAAGCCCTGAGCAGATCAAAGCCATATTAGAACTTGAATCTCCAAAGTCAGTCAAAGATATTCAAAAGCTCACAAGAAGAGTAGCAACCCTGAACATATTCATCTCTAGATCCTCAGAAAGATGCAAATCCTTCTATGGCCTGCTCAGGAAAAATAAGAGCTTCCAATGGACACCTAGACACGAAAGAGCATTCCAGGACCTGAAAACTTAACTATCCACTCCTCTTTTACTAGCGAAACCCGAAAAAGGAGAACCCCTGGCAGTATACCTATTAGTGATAGATACAATTATAAGTGGAGTACTGGTAAAAGTAATTGACATGCAACAACACCTTGTCTATTATGTTAGCAAAAGTCTCTTGGACGCTGAAATAAGGTATGCTCTACTTGAAAAATATGTTCTAGCTTTAATAATGTCATGTACCAAATTGAGACCTTACTTTGAATGTCACCCCATAATTGTCCGAACTAGCCTAACAATCAAATCAGTTCTGAGAAAGCCTGACTTATCAGGCAGAATGGCCAAATCGTTCGTGCAACTTAGTACATATGATATTAAATTTGAACCAAGGACTGCCATTAATTTCCAAGCATTGGCTGACTTTGTGACTGATTTCAGTCCTAACCTAGAGCCTGACCTAGATAAAGAAGTAAATACCCTGGACACCAAAAATTCAGACCATGAATAGACCCTTTACACCGATGGTGCAACCAACATGAGAGGTACATGCCTAGGATTAGTACTCAACTCACCACAGGGAGATATAATAGCACATGCTATCAGCTGCAAATTCAAAGCAAAAAATAACGAAGCTTAATATGATGCTCTCATTGATGGACTAAAGGTATGTGTGGAATTAATAGTACAGAACCTCAAGGTAAATACTGACTACCAAATAAAAGAAATTTATTCTGCAAATGATTCAAAAATGATTGCATATTTTACAATTGCAAAAAATCTTGATGATAAATTCTCTTCATTTGATATTGATCAAATTCCACGAGACCTAAATACTCAGGCTGATGCTTTGGCTAGCCTGAGATCAAATTTTAGCCCTACTATCTTTGAGAATATACCCCTTGTTCATATACTTGAGCCCGCCATTAATAAGCATAATATAGTATGTCCAGTTGTCACGAATATTGATTCCTAGACAAAACCTTATTATGACTGGTTCTTGAATGGCATATTTGTTGGAGTAAGTGTCCTCAACAATAGTGCGATCACTTAATTAAATCTCATAAACAAGAATACAAAGGGATGATTAACATTATAGTCAACTAGTCCACATTAATCGGTAACGATTGACTTACTAGAATTTGACGTTACTGTCGTATGACGGTTGTGATAAGTTGATCCCATGAGGTCAGACCGAAAGGAAGATTCCCTAATCAAGAATATTAATTAATTGTATAACGATACAGATTAATTAATCCCTTAAATAGAACAGGTTTGTATAATTAGTGAGAATTATATCTTATTGTAATATGATAAAATAAGATTCGATTTAGTAATTTAATTGTTATATTACTAATTATGCTTAATGTTTATGAAACATTTGAGATAAGCATGATTGGTTGATTATGATTACAATTAGTTGTAGATCATATTAACCAAATATGAGATGACCCATTTTAAGTACATGTAATTATAAATTATTACTTAAAATTATAAGTGAAATTTATTTGTTATAAGATTATATTTAAATTAGTTAAATATACATTTATATGCATAATTACATGTAACATGTCACATGTCACACATATGACAAATGACAAAATACAAAAGATAAAATGGACACCCATTTTACAATGGGGCACCGAATTTATGGTTGTAGGATAAGTTTTTAGGTGTTGATTATTGTTCTTATGAAGAATAAAACAATATGATTACCTACCTAAGCCTAGAACCTAGCCTACAACATTGTAAAGACAAAAAGAGGAAGCATGCCCTCCCTTCCCAAGGTGTAGCCGGTTTTGTGTTACTAATAAGGAGAGTTTTCTCTCCTTATTACTCACTTGTAATCTCATCTTCATACTTACACAAGTTGTTAATCTATTTCTCACACTAGAAACTTGAGAAGTTTCAAATAAAAACCAAGTTCATACATTTCTAATATTGACAATATTACTAAGTGTAGTAATAGTTGTATTAGTAATATTATTTAAGGGTTCCATATATATCATCTAGTATATAATATGTGGAGATTTGGGATAGTCTAGGTGCAACTAATAGGAGTGTTTCTATACTTGAAACTTGGAGTTCATCCCTTATTCATCTAGCTCAAGAACAAGAGTAAGAAGGAATCTTACTCTTGTGGCCAACTCGTCCATTATCACTGTGAGGAAACGATTTTTCCTTCTTATCTTTGTTTGATTGTTTGCATGCACTAGATCTAGGAAAAATAATTAAAGAGTTAATTAGTATATCATAAGAAATGTCTTATGAGTAGGTATATGAACCTAACAATTGGTATCAGAGCATATGGATGTTGCATGCAAATCGGTTTTATAAGTTTTTACGAGTTCAAATAACTAAATAAAACTATAAATTAGTGATTTATATGATAAAGTCACGAAATATTTATGCATGAAATACCTCCTTGTCCTAAAATATTTTTGGGTCATTTTGATGATTTATGGAAGATTATTGCTGGTTTAATGATTTTTGGTTAAATAAACACATTTTAATGAGTAAAATGAACTTTTTATGTCTAAAAATAATTAAAATTCGAATATGGACATGAAATTTTAGTATAATATCACATGCATATTTTACCTACCGTATGTAAAAGTTGAAATATGATTTATTTTGCATGATTTATGATTTTTAATGGTTAAAAGGCATAAATAGTGATTATTTTAGCATAAAAAGCTAAAACGAGTTTTATGGCATGATAAAATTATCAAAATTTGCATAAATATTGTACATATAATATGTATAAGTTGAAAAATTAATTAGATTAATTTTCGTGTGATTTTAGTATTTTATTGGATAAAATCAATTAAAGGCAACTATATTTTTCTCTAAAACAATTCGAAACTTTTTCGCCCAAATTTTGACATGATGATGTTCCTGGAAATGTTCCAGAATCTACAAAATTTTAATTTTCAAATTTATGAATTATTGTAATTTAATTTGAAATTATTACATAAAAGTTATGTTAATAAGGGTCAAAACCGAGCAATAATGCAAAACTGAGTTGAATTATTGTCAAGTAAATAATGGAGACTAATTTTTGAGTCCTAAAACAGTTAGGATAATTAACTTGGACTTAAATTTGATTTAAGTATTATTTTGTGATTTTAATTGGTTATTATCACACATTTCCATAAAACCGGGTTTATATACGATATAAATTTTATTAGGGCGATTTGGCACATATATATTGCATGAGTTTTACATATAAACATGCTGCATTTTGAATGAATGAATGTCATTTTTGGATTTATGTAATTTTGAATTATGTAATTTGTCTTAGTATGGCCTTAGTTTTAATCGATATTACCCGTAATGTAAGGAAATATTGATTCGGTTGTAATATTTTGTGATCTCGTATCACTTTTATTGTCATAATTAATTTTTACATATGTATAATAGGAAAGTCTTGTAATTTTATTATACATTTTGTAATTATTTGTAATCCCGGAGTTTCCTAAAGACGAAGCTATTCAGAAAGGCGTTTTGAAAAAGACGGTTTCCATGGGAGGCGTGCACTTCTTGTTCAAGGGACCAAAGGAATTGGTTTCCGAATTTTTAAATAGATTATTTTATTTTTTATTTATAGGAAGGCCATACTAGGAATTTATTTTATTGCTTGCATTTTTATTTATATGTCACATGCATGCCAAATCGCCATATAAATTATACATGCATTTTATCGAGTTAATCGACCGCGTCAATTATAATTATCGATAGATCACCAATTTTGTTCACTTAAAGGAGATAGATAATAAATTGACTTGACCTCTATATTTATTAATTGAGATTTAGCCTTAACAAATAGTAGAACCCATGAATTCCAATTTCATAAGGAAGTAGGTTCGGCTCACCGAGGTGCTAAATTTATTACGTTGGGTAAGTGGGCAATAAATCGTTATTGCATCGAAATTTGGTTGAACTCAACGGAAAAATTAGGGTCCGTGGCCCATGTGTTCCGGGCTAAAGATGACAATAAATTATTTAATCGACCAAGAATTCTAATTGTAGAAGCGGTTAAAGAGTTAACCCACCAAGTAATATTAATAAAGGTCGTGGTGTCGTGGCTCACATAAACCCGAGTTAATATAGGATTTGGGTCTTGTAATCATTTATCTAATTGGGTAGAGGTCATTATATAAATGCTAAACTTGTTTAAAATGTTTACAAGTATTTTAAAACGATAAATGTTGATGTTTCTTTCATTTTCTATTTTGTAGTCAAACTTATTTAATTCGCAATGCCGGATGACAATAACGAGGTTTGACCTCCCGCACCACCTCTCACCACCGTATCATGGCTTAGATCCTTTATGGATTAATGCAAATTCGAAAAAAATTGTTCCAATTTCGCGGATTGGAATGGGCAACTTCGCCTAGCCACTAAAGGTGATGGTAAGCTTCGTTACCTCATCGAGGCTTTTCCCACCACTCCTAATGCAAGGTCAACTAACGTCGTAAGGGAGGCCTATGAGACCTACCCAAAAGAAAGTCGGCCGTAATCAAGAATGTCTTGATCTTCTCTAAGGATGTCGAACTTTAAAGGAATGTCATAAAGATGAATTCCACATATAAGATCTACACTAAACTCGTGACCATGTTGTCACGAGCTCCTAGGATCGTACAATATGAAGTCACATCTCAATTTTTTCGACCTTAACATGAAGGATGGTCAAAATGTCAAAGTCCCCTCGTGCTCAAAATGATTGAGCATGTCAAGGAACTCAATGAGCAAGGAATAATGATTCCCACGCAACGTGCGATTGACCGTGTACTTCACTCCCTAAACCGTATCGAAGGTTTTGTTGACTTTAGGGTGAACTTCAACATGCAAAACGTCACCACGACTCTACATGAGTTGCACATAATGCTTGTGCAAACCAAGCGTGAAATGGGTTACCATGCTAGCACTAACAAAGATGTTTTGAACATCAAATGACAAAAGCAAAGGGAAGTTCAAGAAGAGTGGACACAAAGGGAACAAGCCCAAACCTTCTAAGGACAAAGAAAGGCTATTGGGAATAGTTCTTCTAAGTCTAAGAAGGGTGTCGCCTCCAACGACAAGTGTCATTATTGTAATGGTATAGGCCATTGGAAACGTATTTGCCCCAGATATTTGGGAGATATTAAGACTGGACGAGTTCTTCCATTAGATAATAGTTCTCCCGGAAGTTTATGTTATTGATATTAATCTCAAATTTGGTATTTTGATAAAAGTTGTAGTTCTCATGCATCCTCCTAGTTAGATTAAGGGCATGAAGAAAGACAAGGCAAAGCAAGCTAAAGGGGATTTCCAAGATTAGGGAGCTACTGTAGCACCGCATAGAGGAGACCTATGATTGGCTTGGCGCTATCTTGATATTTATCTTTCTAGTTATTTTGAATGTCGTTTTAGAACTTTTGATTTCCGTGTTAGACATGGAAACTAGTTATTATTTCCATTTTGAAAGACAGTTGTTGTACTTTAGTATGATGGCTTTGTTTTCAACCCAAGTCATTATGTTTATGGAATTTATGTTCTAAAATTTTTCATTATACAAAGTTAATATCTTAAACATAAAGTATTGTGACAGATTGATCATATGAGAAAATATAATGATTTGATCATTATAATCACCTAAGTTATAAATTGGATTCTTACTTATGGACTTGTGACTAAGTATCACGAATTATTTGAAATAAGAAAGATCAATTGCATAGTCAAATCGAGTTAATGAACTCACATTTGGGGATTTGCAATCCATATAAGCCCCAAGATAAGATCTTATAACGACAATATAACTCCGTACGGGTTATGGAAGGGATGAGAACCCTAATTATGTACAAGACATGGATGAAGATCCAAGTATTTAGCTTAGATAGAACAAGTCTATTGAGAAGTTGTAATACAAAGTCTAAACAAATAAGTCTGCTATAGATCGCTCAAAGATAATACGAGCATTTTACCTTATTAAACCTAGAGAACAAAGCTGTTTGTGGCTCATGGTGCGATCCTTCAAGAAAATATGTGTATTTTCAAAAGGATAGAGTGGGAGAAAATTTGATAGAGAGACAAGAGAAAATGTTCTTAAGTCGTCCAAGGTTAGAGGCTAGTAGTAAAATTTTTACTTTTTGAAAGTAATAAGACTATGATCTATAAATTGGCGATTATAATTTCGAATTCGAATTTTTTGCATAAGAGCCTTAAAAATACAAGATGGATACTATACATATAAAATTACTTGGGGAGGTTTGGACCTCCCTAGGGTGAATAAAACTTTATTGTAAAGTATTATATATAAGTTAAAATATAACCATATTTGAGATCCAAGATTATTGCATCTACACCTCGTTGAAAGTATATGTATGACAAAGTGACAAATTAAAGAGTTGTTTAAAGTTACCTTTCTAAATGGGCATTTAGAAGTGGACAAGTTGTCGTACAAAACTTAGGAGATCAATGTGTGATCCTAAGAGAGCACTTGAGAGGTTGTGATAATCATTGCATAACAAGAGAGAATGGTTTTCTCGAATTGTCGAAGAGCCATGTTTGTGCATGAAGTTAAGTGGGAGCTAGATCTATCATGTGTGGACATGAAGGTTAGTGGGAGCTGAGTTATCATGTATGGACATGAATATTAGTGGGAGCACAATATCTTCAAGTCTTTTATGTATGAGACATATTAATCATTAGGAATGATGTACTAACATTGCCTTCCGTGGAGAAGTGTTTAGGAAATCATTTCTGGATGAAAGACTTGGAAGAAGCATATCGTATCTGAGGCAAAATATCTTCCATGTCTTATATGTAGGAGACATATCAGACATATCAATCATTAGGGAATGGTTTACTGACATTGCCTTCCGTGGAGGAGTGTTTGGGAAATCATTTCTAGATGAAAGACTTGGAGTAGGTATCCAAAATATAGTGATAGATGAGAAAGGATACACATGATTGCTAATGTTTCTGCCATTAGGCCAATCGTATATGCCAAGATATGCACATACCTTGATGAGTTGTATGCTTGGAGCATGACAAGTCAATAACAAATCAATCCATATGAGAGTCATTAGATAGCCTTCAAGAATATTCATGAGTTTTTCGAGGAGAACTATGAGTTCATCCTTGTGTTTGGTAATGATAACTTAGCTATGTGTTAAAAGTTACACAAACCCAAGTTTCCGAACTTATAAGGATCTGACAGAATCCTAGACTAACTTTTGTTATACTAAAAGCGAATAGATAAAAAGGCATGATTGAAGTGTCAGTCATCGAAGATTCTACAAATAGAGTCTTAGTACATGGTGATGAGGAAAAGGTGGCTCATAAGGATCTAATAGTAGACCCTCTCACCAACATACCTATCACGTAGTTATTGTGATAACAAGTTGGAGCGTCTTTCAAGTAAAAGAGTCCAACACTAGATAAAGATCAAGTGATGTACTTAGATAAATTCATGTTATTGGGAATAACGATGAATGGAAATAAAAAGGCAATTCATAAAGTTGGAATAAATGGATACATGGTATATCCACTATCCAAGCTTTTATTGCATTTAGACAAGATGGCCATGAAGTGTCATGGAACTTGTACACTTTAGATTATAAGATATGAAGCAATAACATTGTGTTGATTGTTCATATATGATAATCACATTTATCTTTTGAGTTTCTAAAACTCATTTTTGTGCTTTGTTATATCCAAATAGGTTGTAGTGACAACTTTGAACCCTATTAAAGTGAACTGGATTAACCTAGCCTTGTCCCATAGTTGCTTACATGAGGTGACGTCTCGAAGTGACTGGAGTGTGATGCGATTGATGGCAAGTTCAACTGCCACAAGGTCATAAAGGATGACTAGTCGATCACATAGACAGACTGTATGGGACACTCTGTCGGGCAGTGACCGCTTATAGAGTTCTGGCAATTCATAAAGCCTGGTCGTGGCGAAAGCTACTATAGTATTCTTTTTGAGTCAATTCTATAGACTAGAGACTATTCGCCCAAGTCGACATAGTTTCTGATTGACTTTGATTTTTGCCCCAAGCCATTCTGTAAAAAGGGGTGAATGGGCAATTATTGGGTCATGAAGAACTGTGAGTGTACGAAGGGAATAGTGCGATAGGAATTGTCCAACCCCTTATCAGGGTTATCCAATATCTCAAGGCCACTCGAGGAGTAGTGAACTGGAAATGCGTGGCCACGCTCGGAAGGTATCTACGGTAGATAATTCCGGTCAGTCAGTTACTCTCTAGATCGAGGAAACCACTCAAGATATGATCACATGCAAGTACGACCTGCAAGACACCTTGCATTGTCTGGGCGATTATAAAAGGACAAGAGAATTGGTGACGCACACTTGTTGCGAACATGTGGAAGATTGTTGGAGTAAGTGTCCTCAACAATAGTGCGATCACTTAATTAAATCTCATTAACAAGAATACAAAGGGATGATTAATATTATAGTCAATTGGTCCACATTAATCGGTAACGATTGGCTTACTAGAGTTTGACGTTACTGTCGTATGACGGTGGTGATAAATTGATCACTTGAGGTCACACCGAAAGGACGATTTTCTAATCAAGAATACTAATTAATTGTGTAACGATACAGAATATATAATCCCTTCAATAGAACAGGTTTGTATAATTAGTGAGATTTATATCTTATTATAATATGATTAAATAAGATTTAATTTAGTAATTTAATTGTTATATTAATAAGAATGCTTAATGTTTATGAAAAATTTGAGATAAGCATGATTAGTTGATTATGATTACAATTAGTTGTAGATCATATTAACCGAATATGAGATGACCCATTTTAAGTACATGTAATCATAAATTATTACTTAAAATTTTAAGCGAAATTTATTTGTTATAAGATTATATTTAAATTAGTTAAATATACATTTATAAGCATAATTACATGTAACATGTCACATGTCACACATATGACAAATGACAAAATACAAAAGATAAAATGGACACGCAATTGACAATGGGGCACCGGTTTTATGGTTGTAGGATGGGTGTTTAGGTGTTGATTATTGTTTTTATGAAGAGAAAAACAATATGATTACCTACCTAAGCCTAGAACCTAGCCTACAACATTTTAAAGACAAAAAGAGGAAGCATGCCCTCCCTTCCTAAGGTGTAGCCGGTTTTGGTGTTACTAATAAGTAGAGTTTTCTCTCCTTATTACTCACTTGTCATCTCATCTTCATACTAACACAAGTTGTTAATCTATTTCTCACACTAGAAACTTGAGAAGTTTCAAATAAAAACCAAGTTCATACATTTCTTATTTTGACAATATTACTAAGTGTAGTAATAGTTGTATTAGTAATATTATTTAAGGGTTCCATATATATCATCTAGTATATAATATGTGGAGATTTTGGATGGTCTAGGTGCAACTTATAGGAGTGTTTCTATACTTGAAACTTGGAGTTCATCCCTTATTCATCTAGCTCAAGAACAAGAGTAAGAAGGGGTCTTACTCTTGTGCCCAACTCGTCCATTATCAATGTGAGGAAACGATTTTTCGTTCTTATCTTTGTTTTATTGTTTGCATGCAATAGATCTAGGAAAACTAATAAAAGAGTTAATTAGTATATCATAAGAAATGTCTTATGAGTAGGTATATGAACCTAACAATATTACCATAAGACAAAAAAGAAGCAAGGGCATTGATTATTAAAGCTTCAACTTATGCTATCACAAATAACACCATGTTTAAGAAATCGCAGGCTGGGCCATATCTAAGATGCTTGGAGCCAGATTAATCACAAAATGTAATTTAGGGAATACACGATGGAGAATGTGGCAACCACAAAAGAGGAAGAAGCCTGGCAAGTAAGGTTCTCAGGACATGTCATTTTTGGCAAACGCTGAGGGCCGACTGTCTGGAATATAGCTCAAAGTGTGAAGCTTGTCAATTTTATGCTCCATATATCTTGCACTCAATTTCTGCTCCCTGGCCGTTTATGAAATGGGGAATGGATATTGTGGACAAATTACCTCAGGCACCTGGACAGAAAGTATACATGTTAGCAATGACTGACTACTTTTCAAAATGGATTGAGGCAGATTCATACATGCAACTCAAGGAACCTGAAGTAATTGCCTTCATAAAAAAGAACATAATTTGTAGATACGAGATTCCAGCATATATCATATGTGATAATGGAACTCAGTTCGTTGGCAAAAGAACAAAGGCTTTATGTGATCAATGGAATATCAACCTAGTAACATCAACACCAGGGTATCCAAAAGCTAACGGCCAGGCGGAATCAAGAAATAAAATAGTCATCAGTTGACTAAAAAAAACTTGAATGAAGAAAAGGAAGATGGGCTGAAGAATTGCCACTTGTACTTTGGGCTGATAGAACAACTCCAAAAACTTCAACAGGTCATACCCCATATTCCCTGGTATATGGATGTGAAGCATTCACCCTAGCCGACAAGGAGGTCCCAACACTTCGATGCAGCTTGAATACCATTGAGGGTAACACACCCCTGATTCAAGACTGCCTGATCCTATCCGAAGAAGTTAGGGATGCAGCCAAGATCAGACTGGACTCCTACCAGCAAACAATAACAAGAACAGATAACAAGAATGTCAACATTAGAGTATTTAGGGAAGGAAATCTTGCATTACACAAAGTCTTCCCAAATACAAAAGATAAGATAACCGACAAACTAGCCCCAGGCTGGGAAGGCCCTTACCTGATTGATTTAGTAGTTGGTCAAGGAGCCTACATGCTACAAACGCTAGATGGAGAAATGATACCAAGATCTTGTAACACACTTAAAGCTCTTTCATGTATAAATCTTATTCCAAATCAAGTAAGATATCCTACCTCAAAAGTTAGTTGCCTAAAAGTATATGCTACTTGTTTAATCGGATATTAAGACAACCATTCCCATCTATATATATTACAATAAATTATTCATGAATCCTGATTTTGTTTTTCTACTTACATGTTTATAATACGTATATTCAGACAACAAGCTCAGGTTCGAGGGCCACTCCACTAGCCTGACCAGCATTCCAGATTAATGCTTCACAAATATCAAACATAACAAAGATCAATAGATCTCAATGTTTAGTTACAAATTTTACAGATACTGACCTCAGTACAAAATATAAGCCAGTAGGAAGGTGAAAGATTCAACTTACTCGCTTCAAAGCCCTCTGGACAGGCTGATGGCCATATAAGCCCTCATGACATGATCTCCCCCTCTACACCAACAAGCCCTCCTGACAGGCATCCCCTCTACATTAATAAGCCATCCTGATAGGCTGAGGGCCGAAAAATCTATCAAACAAGCATTATTATCTCAAATAAACATGACCAATTACAAATTATATTCCAAGGCAATAAACTCTAAAATAATGTGTCCCACAAACACTTTTTGAAAAGGCAGTAGCAAGTTTTCACCAAATAAACTAGGGGTGTTCATAATTAACCGAACCGTAAAAACTAAACCGAAATAACCGAAAACCGCTCTTTTTTAGGTTCGGTTAACCGAACCGAAACACAAATACGGTTCGGTTAACCAAACCGGTTCATTTTACTCAGGAACGGTCCGGTATCGGTCCTGATTTTCATAACCGCGGTTGACCGAAACCGAACCGTGACATTATTACCCATAGCGAAATATTGTTGGGCTTGCCCAAAAACTACTAATTACCTTTATTTTTGCACTCAAACTCTCATACCTTACATTTTACCCTCATTCTAACACCCAACCACCCTCATCCTCAATCACTATTCACCATTATATTATTGAATTACGTTGTCTTACGTTTAGCAGTTAACTCTTCCTATTCTTGTAGCTTTAATTATTTTTATATTATGTTTATCTTGTAGAGTTTTACTCTATTCACCATTAAATTATGTCAATGATAAAAAAAAACAAAGTTTCTATTTGGGAAAAAAAAAATCTGATAATGCAACGGTTTCGGTTAACCGGTCTAACCCAAATGTTCAACCAGTTCCTTGAACCGAAAATAACTGCAGCAAACGGTTCGGTTACGGTTCGTCATTTAGCCGAACCGGTAGGGCGGTTAGCCGGTTAATTTCGTGGTTCAGTTAACCCGAACTGCGAATGAACACCCCTAAAATAAACACCCATTTATCAAAACAGTCATCACAGAAAAATTGTTCTTCCAGAGACATCCCACCTGGATAGGAAAAAATCCACATCAAATCCATTTAACACAAATAAAAATAAACTCTTCTTCCAGGGACATCCCCCCTGGATGGGCAAAACCCAGCAACTCCATTATTCATAAAAATATACCCTGGCTAGGAAGGAGTAGTAGAACCAGCATCTTCACCACCCACATCCTTAGAATGCTCAGAATGAGGAGAATTCACCTCATCACCATCATCGTCTTTGAACTCGAGAAAAACATAATCCAACTCAGCCATATCAGCCTGAGGATTCCAGTAAGGCCTGACTTCCACTGGCTCTCTCATAGCATACACTCTCCCTTTTCCAAAAAAATACTGAGCAATGTCCTTAATTTTGCCCTAAAACTCGTCCTTCTCACTAGGCAACTCTTCATTCTTTCCAAGCAATTCTTGGACCGCATGCTTCTCCGCCTGCAATTCAGCCCTAACAGCCGCACACTCCGCTTCAAGACCATAAACCTTTTTGTGAATAGGTTACAGGGACCTTAGAGATTCCTGGGCATAACCAAGTTTGTTCCTCAGCACAGCCACCTCAACACAGCTTTTCTAGAACCAAGATCTTAATTTGGTCCCGAGCTGAATTGAGATCAACGACATCATTTTCCAGCCTTTGAATTTTTAGCTTGGCAGCCCTGATTTGGCAAGTGCTTTGCAAGGAAGAAGTTACATGCTGTGCAAAAAAGAGCTATCAGATCAAGTAAGAAAACCATCAAACAAAAAGAAATTAAAAGATAAGTACTTTGGGAAATTACCTCCTGAGCGAGACTGAACAAATTAGCAAGTACATCCCTCGAATGCTTCAAAGAAACCACGGATTGAGTTGCAGCATCCTCGTCGGCAAATGCAAACAATGTGTCTTGAGACATAGAGGAATAGCTATCGATCTCACCCCTTGCAGCCTGCACATCACCCAACTGAGCCCTGACCTCCCTGATGCTTGTCACCTTCTTCACATTTCTAGAGGGTTCGGGAAACTCCTCCCCCATCTTCCTTTTCTCAGCATGGCTGTCAAGGCTAAGAGAAACTAAGGATTCCTCCTAAAGAGGATGCGTAGTGGGAGCCTGGATCATCAGAGAAGCAGTGCTTTTGCTACCCCCACTCCCAGATTTCTTTTCAGCAATCTTAGCCAAGCTAGCCTTTATTTCGGAAAGACCAAGGCCGACAATCCTGGAAGATGATCTAATAACTATACACACAAAAATCACATCTCAAATATACTTACACAAAACTCACAAAGACAAAATCACAAAAACTCAAACATGAAATAAATCTTACAGCTAGAAGAAGAGGCACCACTTCCCTTACCATGCTTCCTCTCCCTGGCTGACAATTTTGATTTCATGAAGCGGGGCATAATCTCATGTCCTAGAATGACAAGCCAAGTCCTTTCTTCCTCACACAATTCCATGAAAGCAGTAATCCTAGCCAGGGATCGCTCTGCTTCAGGATCATTCTTCCAATCAGCCACTACAACAACAACCAAGGTAATCAATATGTATTTTTGCTTTCATTTAAATACTTTTATATAGCAAAATTTGCAGGAAACAACATACCAGATTTCAGGGCAGGATAGCTCAAATAATCCGCAGGAAGACCCAAAGAGTCAGCCCGAATGAACATAAAAGTCTTCGCCCAACCCTTGTCATCCCTAGAATCCAGGCTGACAATTAAGGGAGAAAATTTGGCCCGCACTCGAAAATTGAACTTCCCGACAGAATGACTTTTCAGGTGATAAACATTCTTGATATAATCAAGAGTGAAAGAGAGTTGGAACTTGGCGGAAAGATGATCAATATAGTGCACCAATTACCAAATAATTGGCATGATCTGGAAAGGGGCAACCCTTAGAGCCCTGATAACATCAGCCATCAGGGGAAAGATAGAAAACCTGCACCCAGCCTTAAAAGCGCACTCATAAATGCAAAACCAACCAGGACTCACCCAATTGGCCCTGACTGGACTATTTTCAAGAACCAATACCACGGTACTCTCAGGAATAAAATCCTTATCCTTCAAAAATTGACCAAATGAAGGCCTCAACATATTTGCCTCATGGAAAGATTGATCAAGAGGTTTCACAGGAACAAATACAGATTCCTGATAAGAAGCAACAAGAATTTCAGCAAGAGGAGGAGTCTCAACCACCTCGTCTTCCTGGATTACTTTGATTTCAGGAACCTCGACAAGCTTAGCAGCAACCTTATTTTTTAGAGCCATTTTTCCTTGTTGTTTTTTGCTGTTTTGCAGATGAAAGAATTCGAGAATAAATGAAAACTTGTTGAGCAATTTAAAACAGAAAAGAAGGATCATAGAAGAAGAATTGTGGTGGAAGCAAATGGCAAAACCCGAGTATTTATAAGGAGAGCCCCCTACTAATACCTACTTGAGTTCAATCATGACTCTACTAGGGTTTGATAGGTAACAGATAAATACACAGTGAAAAAACTATCCGTTAGGGCCCCACATCAACTAAGAAGTCGTTAGTCTTCCAGAAAAATTATCTACTTCCCATACTAGCAATGCAAGAAGCCTGGACAAAATTATCTCCTATTTCCGTGGCCAGGTTGGAGGGAAAAAAAGAATATAAGGGGCAAATGTTAGTACCAGATAAATCCAGCCTGCCCTGAAAGCTACAATATCAACTCGGCCTGACCGGGGCATACACTTTGGTAACATTCCATGCATCTTGGCACCATCTAAGGGAGGACAATCCAAGTCAGGTTATAAGAAGTCAGCTTGACCTGACGAATCAAGCACGAGCCAACCTTGAATCAACTACTCCAAGCAGCCTAACAATTCAACCATATCACTAACAATTCTCCCCACTTTTAAGGAAGGCCATTTCAAACACTTCTTACCTTCCAGGGAATACATCTCATGAGCCACGAAGGTAGATAAAGGCTACAAAGGCAGCTCCTATATTCAAGGAAGGATATTCCCACATCCCAACAACCTACATGCAGGATTCAACAACCCTGGAGATCAAATCATGCGCTATAACTACTTTGACCCAGTCAGCAGGTTAAATAGGCACATTTCCTATTTAATGGCAACGTCCTTGTTTGACCTGAGACCATTAGATTGAAGGATATAAATAAGTAGAATACTTCTATTACAGATACACAATATTCTACTCTCCTCTACTTTAATCTCTATTGTATTTAGCTCCATACAATCGTTGCAATCATCCTAAAAATATAGTAAAATTCCTCTCCTGTCTTGGTGCCCGTGGTTTTTTCTCTTATTCCCACGGTTTTCCACGTAAAAATACTTGTGTTATTTGTTCGTTTAATTACGTTTGTCATTAGTTATTCTAGGAGAATTGTTGTTTGAAATAGTTAGCTTGCATTTCTATCCTGGCCGGATTTGCCTGACTAAGGTGATTTATCCAGCTAAAACAGTAGGTATTGGAAACTTTGTAGTGCTTTAATGATTTAGACGAATTGTAATCATTTTAAACTCTAATTTTGAATAAATGTTATTTCTTTATTGTCTGTTTTATATTGACTGACTCGGGCAACCGAGATGGTAACGCTCCTATTTACTAAGGTAGGCCTTGGCAAGGCTCTTTTTAGATAGAGGTGTTGCAAAGTGGTATCAGAGCGATGATTTTTGAACTTAAAACCAATTAACCGAATGAACTTAGGAGTGTCTATTGTAATGAACCCGGGTATGGGTTGTTTGGAGCTACCGGAAAGACTTAGGAGACGTCCTAAAGTCGTCATCTCTCCCTCAAAACTCTTAGTCGTTAACAACGGGGATGTGTCGATGACGTATTTGTATGATATACTTGTTATGTGATTGATGAAGTATGGCATGAATGATCATGTGAATATGCGTATGAATAATATGTGAGAATAACTGCAAGAATATGATGTTGTGTGAAATATATGATGATTGTGTTATATTGGGACTGGATTTTTGCACGACTCGATCGAGTGTGGCAGGGGACACGACCGATTAGGCAGTACTTGACCAAGTACCCTTGGCACTCACCCGAGTGAAGGGGTTTGATATGTGACACCCTCAAATTTGCGGAAAGAAAAAAAATAATTTAAATACATAACGAAGGGTGTCATAAATAAAAAGGTTCATTACAAAAGAAAATTTATATTATACATAAGAATTCTACAAGACGGGAGACATATCTCCCGTATAAATACGGAAATAAAACGAGTGTATAATAATATACAATCTAAGAACCGAATATAGGTCCAAGGTAAATACTTCGCTCGCTAGCTCGTCAATGTACCCCAAATATGCATCACCACCTGTTCGACCGCATTAAATATAAACACGGAAGCCACAGTCAGTGGGGAGTAACTCCGAGTTCTCCCAGCCACGAAATGTCAAGTTTAATAAAAACATGAATAACATAAAAGCAATGTATATGGACAATACAAAACTTTAACATATATGATATGCTTTTCATGTTATGAAACAGATAACTAACAAATAACCTAGCATGTGAAAGCTATCATGTGAAACCGATAATAAACTATAACTCGAGGTAGGGAAGCTGGTATGCTAGCTCAGAGGTTCCTCTCAGAAACATGGCCGTGATACACTCAAACCCTAATCAACACGTAATCATGTGAATCAGTTAACAATCGGGAATCCAAACTCTATCAATCTTAGCCGGCTTGCATCTCACCTTCTAAAACTCATAGAATCATACAAACATGAAAGACCAATACTTCTACAAACAGGCATAAGTTCCTAGTACAGTCAATAGAAGACTTCTGTAACTCGAGGCTATACAACAAGGTAGGAAAACATCCTAGTCCTAGACTGATCAGACCTAGCGACAACAGCTATTCCGTTCCCCGTCCCATGACATAACAGTCTATGAGAAACTCTACTAGGCGACCCCCTAAGCAGAGATGGCTAGTACTTAAGCTGGCTCCATTTCCAAAGTGGAACTAGGCAGCCATGCCCCGACTTGATATTAAACCCCACCAGCCGGGACACAAAAGCTATCAAGCGGTAAACTCCATATGCTCGTTAAAGACAGTAAGGCCTATCGATGTCATGGTCCAAGATACTCATTTAGAATTAGAATGGTCAAGACGCCAGATACTCATAATTCTCTATGGGTACTTAGTCAACACGACACCAACCATATAATCAAACAGTCACGGGAAAACTTCCTATCATGTGACTAATTGCATATAAATCATAATCAAATATCATTTCGCCTCATATCTACTAAGGCTAATTCATTAATTAAATACAACCTTACTTGAAGACAAATCCCCGACCCGAGTCCCGCGACGGGTCATCAGTCAAATCGGGGCTGACTAGATCTTAGTTGACCAAACCCGTTGGATCAAACCGGCTAGAAACAGAGTCTTTATCACATAGACATAAAATCAACATATTCATTACATGTTATTTTTATTAAAACTTCTAACATGTGAATTATTAAATCTTACGTAAACCCCCGCTTGACTTAAATGATATCCAATTAAACTACGATCTCGTCTTATAATTTCTAACATGTGAGAAATAATAATTTTTATGAAAAACCTTTTTAATTAAATATTTTACTTATTAATATTTCCCACTTGCTAAATATTACAAAACACGATAAAAATGACGATAACTCAAAAACCGTCACAAGTCCCAAAGTGGGACCCACGGGCTGAGTTGGGCCGGACCCCACATGGGCCTGGATGGGCCCACGGACAGATTTGGGCCTGTTTTGGCTGTTTTGACAATTTTAATAAAAACCGGTTCTAATTATTTCCCGCATGCTTTAACATAATTAAAACCCGTCAAAACAACAATTAAACAATCAAACATCGACACAACCCAAAGATTAAAACCCGGACCCACCATGGACCAACCCAGACCGGGTCTGAACCGGCCTGGACCGGTCTGGTTTGGTCCGGTTCACTGCCATGCCCACGGTTCAACCAACAAACAACATCAAATTAATTCCAACATGTTTTAATTCTCAAACAACCATTTTTTACAACATCCATACAAAATCATTATTATGAACAATCACCCAAATTCATCAAGAACACTAACATATGAAAAATTTCCTAAACAACATAAAAATCATAACTTAATAAAACTCATCAAAATTCATCAAGAACACTAACATATGAAAAATTTCCCAAACAACATAAAAATCATAACTTAATAAAAACCATTAAAATTCATCAACATCATAAAAATCATAACTTATTAAAAATCATCAAAATTTATCAAGAACACTAAACTTGTTAAAATTTCCTACACATCATAAAAATCATAACTTATTAAAAATCATCAAAATTTATCAAGAACACTAAAATTGTTAAAATTTCCTACACAACCTAAAAATCATAACTTATGGAAAATCCTCAAAATTCATCAAGAACACTAAAACAACATAAAAATTCATACAACATAAAAATCATCAAGAACAATAAAACAACATAAAAATTCCATATCATCTCATGTTACTACTAAAATGCAGAATAATAATAACCTAACATGAACCAAAAAAATAAAAGGCTCACATGTGACATTATTTCGTCGAGTATAAAACGGAAAGTGTACCTTAGCTAGCAAACCACTTAGCACCAAAATAATAATAATAAGTATATAATTAAGAAACCCTCCTACTAATCTTCACCCAAAATATACGAGTCTCCAAACTCGTCTTCAAAATCTTCCCCTATAAGAAAATAACAAGAACACATTATTAGAACTAAAAATATGAATTTCCATAATTAAAGTGTTGAAAATGATCTTGACGGAATTGAAATATAACCGTACGTGAAGATGAGGAGCGAAGAGGAGAGTCTAGAAATATAAATTAGGATGGATTTAATTAAGAAACGAAGATTTTATGAAGGTTTTGCTCAAGAACGATCAAGAACAAATGATGAACGACGAAGAACACGAAGAACGATTAAAGAAATCGATATTTTGATCTTTATTTGATTTATTGTAAAATGAAAAGTTGTTAGTGAGTGATGATGGTAGGATGAGCCGTGTAAATATAGACAAATAAAGATGTCGGGTTTGGAAATTATTGTTACGTAATTGACTCGCGTTTAATAATTATTTTACGGTAAACGATTGAATATAATTAACGATAAAGTTAATTACACTAAATATCAAGATATTATGTTATTAATAATCAAAAGAAAGACAAATATCTAGTCCGATTAGAGGACTTATGAGCCGTGTGAAATGATGAGAAGACGGATCTGATTTCGATCGTTTTGCGTAATTCTCGTTAACTGATCGATAAAGTGAAATAATATCTAGATATTATGATATTTTAATCAAAAGAAATGAAAATATCAAGGTCTATTAGAGGAGAGGAAAGGAGAGGAGAGCCGTGTGGTTTTGTGGCTTGTCGGGTCTGATTTTTTTCTCGATTTGCGAAATCTCCGTTGACGGATCGATAAAGTAACAAATATCTAAGATATTTGTATTAGTTTAATCGAAAGAACTAAATATCTCAAGTGAGTGGAAAACGATGACATGGCCGCGTGACTCATGCCAAAGTCGAGTTTCGAAATTTGTTACGGGATTTACGATGAGTCGGGAATAGTTAAATGACGTTCGGTTTAAAACCGTAAAAATTATTCTTTAAATTCCGAATAAATTCAAAATAATTATATTAAATTATGATAAATCTTAATAAATCTAAATAAAAATAAATCAAAAATATTATTTTTTTAAATAAAATTTCGGTCTTCAACTTATGAGGCGAGTCGGGAAAAGTCAACGGAAGTCAAAGTTGACTGAAAAGTCGAGAAAAGTCGAAAATGACTTAAAAGTCAAGAAAAGTTTAGGACGACTTAAAAGTCAAGAAAAGTCAATGACGACTTTAAAAAGTCAAGAAAAGTCAAAGACGACTTAAAAGTCAAGAAAAGTCAAAGATGACTAAAAACGGTCTTTTCATGAAATCTCTCAGAAATTCCAAATACGAACGCGGAATTTCAAAATAAGACTCGGAACAAAAATTCCTATTTTAAAAACTTAAGTTCTACTGAAAAGTGTTAGTACATATTTTTACTAGAAAAATCGGGTACTTTTCGGGTTGTTACAACAAGTGCACAAAAGGCATTTGAAGAGGTTAAGGGGAAGTTATGTTCCGGACCTGTTTTGGCATTGCCAAATTTTGATAAATTGTTCGAAGTCGAGTGTGATGCAAGCGGGGTTGGTATTGGTGCCGTGTTAGTGCAAGAGAAGCGTCCCATTGCATATTTCAGTGAGAAATTGGGTGGTGCACGATTGAACTACTCGACTTATGATAAGGAGTTTTATGCAATAGTGCGGGCATTGGATCATTGGAGTCATTATTTGCGTCCTAAACCATTCGTATTGCATTCGGATCATGAAGCTTTGAAGCATATCCATGGGCAGCAAAAATTGAATCCAAGACATGCTAAATGGGTAGAATTTTTACAATCTTTTACTTTTTCATCAAAGTATAAGACGGGAAGTTCGAATGTAGTAGCTGATGCGCTTTCAAGAACACATGTGTTGTTAGTTGAGCTTGATGCGAGGTTGCTCGGATTTGAACATATCAAGGACCTGTACAAAGAGGATCCAAGCTTTGCTAAGGAGCTTATTGAACCTACAGGATCTTTTACAGTTCAAGATGGGTACTTGTTCAAGGGAAATCGCTTGTGCATTCCTAAGGGATCAATTCAGGAGCTACTAATTAGAGAAGCACATGGAGGAGCTATTGCTGGACATTTTGGTGTCAACAAAACTTACGACATTGTAAGTGAGCACTTTTATTGGCCTAAGATGATCAACGATGTGCAAAACATTGTAGCTAAGTGCGTGATTTGTCAAAAGGCAAAGAGTTCCTTCACCAAGGGATTATATACACCCTTACCAGTCCCTACGCAGCCATGGAACGAGGTAAGTATGGATTTCATACTTGGTTTACCTAGGACTCAACGTGGGAAGGATTCAATTATGGTTGTTGTAGATCGATTTTCGTAGATGGCTCATTTCATTCCGTGTCACAAAACGGATGATGCCACAAACATTGCTGATTTGTATTACACAGAAGTGGTTCGCCTACATGGGATTCCACTTACAATAGTATCAGATCGAGATGTCAAGTTCTTAAGTTACTTTTGGAAGACATTGTGGAGATTGGTTGGGACGAAGTTGTTGTTTAGCACTTCCCATCATCCACAAACAGATGGACAAACCGAAGTGACTAATCGAACACTTGGAAGCTTGTTAAGAGGATTAGTGAGCAAGAGCACCAAAGATTGGGATGTTAAACTAGCCCATGCCGAGTTTGCTTACAATCGAACTCCATCGATTACGACGGGGCGAACACCATTTGAGATTGTATATGGGGTGAATCCGTATTTGCCTATTGATTTGGTTCCCATACCAAAGAAAGATATTATGAGCTTTGAGGCTAAAGAGAGGCAAGCTATTTTTCTCCGAACTTGTGAGCAAGTAAGAGCCCAAATTGAGAAGGCTAATGCTAGATATAAGGAGAAAGCGAACAAGAATCGAAGACAGCCCGTGTTTCAAGTTGGCGATCTTGTTTGGTTGCATCTAAGGAAGGAAAGATTTCCATCAAAAAGAAAGAATAAGCTAATGCCAAGAGCCGATGGACCATTCAAAGTGTTAGAATGCTATGGATCAAGTGCTTACAAGCTAGACTTACCCAGCGAGTATGGAGGGGTAAGTGCTACTTGTAATGTTGAAGATTTGTCACCGTATCTTGAAAACGATAATTTGAGGGCAAATTCTCAAAAAGAAGAGGAGTATGATGCGGGAGCATTAGAAGACAATGAAAATGAAGTCTTAATCACTCGAAATGTATCTCACATTTCCAAAGGTTTCAAAATGGGATCAAGCTTAGTAAATATGATAACATGGAAGAGTGAAGATGGCTTGGAGTTTGAACACGGATAAAGTTCAAGTGGACACGGGTTCCAAGGTGGCAAAACCGTGTAGTGTAATACGGTTTCCAAGGGTGGCCAAAACCGTGTGATAGCTGCCATATTTTCATAGTTTCTGGTTTTTTTTTAATTTAATAAAGTAGTGTGATAATCTTATTTAATAATAAGGTAGTATTCACACTTTCCTAATTTCTATCTAGCTAGTTTAAGGTAAGTACTAGTAGTATAAATACCAAGCTTTGTAATCAGAATTATTCATACAATTTGAGAGCTTAATACAAGATTACTTGTGTGTTCTCCATAGCTTGCGAGTTATAAAGATCAAATTAATTCGTTCTTGCGAGAGTGAGTTAATCCTTATTCATCCTTGCGAGGTTGAGTAATATTCGTGGCTAGTTCAAGTTCCTTGCGAGGGAGGAGAGTTAGAGCACGTCATATCCTTTATATTTTCGTTCATATACATATAAAAACCACAAAAACACGTTAATTTCCGCTGCAACTTTATTAAAACAAAACGAACAGTTTCTTGAACTGTTCAAACCAAAAAAACGAGGAGTTTTACATCTATTTATTCATAGTCCTTGTATACTTGGCATGGTGTTTGTTTGTTGAGTCTCAATCTTAATCCAAACTTATAACCGTCTACGGTGAGATGTAAAGCCCTATGAGCGTATTTCGGTTTGCCTAAGAGGTGTTCCTTCCCCGATTCTTGTATAACTGATGGATTCGGACTTGTTATTCCATAGCTTTTATCATTATATACAATTCGAATTGTCCTATCTATCCTATCGTAATCTCACAATGTATAAATATCCTTATGTTGGGCATGCTCTACTTTTGTATTTCCCTCTATTACGTTATGTGATAGGCTGGGGAACCCGGAGTTACTCCTCACTGACTGTGGCGTTCATGTTTTTTATGGAAGAACAGGTTGCTTGATTGGTTGGCTTTTTGCTTGACATTTTGGGTTCGGGTTTGAGCTAGCGGGCGTTGTCCCTGGATGAAACACCTCTAGACGTTGTTTAGCTAGTTGCTAATTACTTTGTCTTTTGTTAACACTTTGAGAGACTACGTCTCTTGTGGTATTTTTATTTAGTTTGTAATATTTGGACACTCCTCGTATTTTTCTATCTTGCATGTATAAAGGTTTTTAAAATACCGTATTTTCCGCTATATAATTCACATGCTTGTATGTTTTATATTTCCGCATTCGCGAGGGTTGTAACAGTTGGTATCAGAGCTTTATCGCTCCCGACGCACACACGTGAACCCTAACTTAAACTACTTGACCTTGAAATAATAAATGAGAGATTGGGTAGAAGTTAAGGACTTTACTTGGTAGCCTATTTGTTTATGCTAATTGATAGGAGTAACTTAAATTGTTTTTGTTTCTTACGAAGATGGTTAGACCGCGATTAGCTGAGAATGTTATGATGGAAGCTCTTGCTCAAGTGCTGAAAAATCAGCAAGATGCCGCTTTAGCTTATGCCAACCGAGTTCCCCCTAGAAGGGAGGACAACCATCAAGGTGGCTATGCGTGGGTAGCTGGACAAATTGCAAGGAGTAAGATCGTGCCATATGGTGGAGAGCCGGACCCTACGGAGTTATCCGATTGGTTCCGTGAGATGGAGAAGCAGTTCGATCTATACCAAGTCCGAGAGGAGGACAAGGTGAGGATCGCAAAGCACTTCCTGGTGAGGGAAGCTGATAACTGGTGGGCTATCACTAGTGCCACCGCTACTCTCGAAGATGACTTCAACTGGGCTTGTTTCAAGACTCTTGTGGAAGGTAGATTCTATCCTAAAGAGCTTAAGCAACAAAGGCTTAAGGAGTTCATTGACTTTAAACAAGGCAACTTGTCAGCTCAGGACTTCACTACGAAGTTCAATAAGCTTGCTCATTTTGCGCCGAGGCTTATCCGAGATGACGAGGACCGAGCCTTCTATTACCGTAACAAGCTGAGTGCTGTTCTGCAAAGTAAGGTGAGGAGGAATACTACCTCCTTTGGAGACCTTTATGATGATGCCTTGTGGGCCGAGAATTCAATGAAGGCTATTAGAGATGAAGCTTTGATGAATAATCCATCGCCTTCTTACGCTCTTAGGCCAGATGTATTTGGGAAAAGACCGTTTATCCCGTCTCATTCTAATTCTTATGCTAACAAGAGGAGATTTAATCCTTCTTCCAAAGCAAATACAAGAGCTCCCGCTCCTTTTATTCCTCGAGCTACTCCTAATGTGGCTCATAGGCCTTATGCTCCTCAAGCTCAAGCTCGAGGTCGTCAATGTAACCATTGTAAACAACCATACCATCCCGGTGTGTCTTGTACCAACCGACCTTATCTTTGCTACTTTTGTCAAAAGGGTGGTCATCGTTATGATGATTGCCCCGACCGAAAGTTGCCCCCTCCTCCTGCTAAACCTAAGGGTTCTATCTTTGTCATGAGCCGTGCCGAAGCTAATGCGCACCCGGAGATCGTGACTGGTAGGTTCACTTCCTTAGATCAATTTCGTTTTCCTTTTCCGCCTTTATCTGTTCCATCAGATCGTAGTCCTTGTATGATGCCTCCTAGCGTTCATAGTTTCATGTCCGTCTTCCATAATCTCTTGTGAGGTAGTTTTCTCTTTAGCTAATGCAAAGAGTTAGTGGGTGTGTTTTGATGATGCACCAAATATGGTACCTACCCACCCTATGGAGCTAGATTCATGTTTATTTGACTATAAGGAATTGAGGATAAGTAGGTTGAACCTCTCTTGGTGATGTTAGACTTTGAATCTCGATATTATAATATCACCTTGAGGATCGAATAGATCGTAATGATAATTGTTGTTGTTAAGGATTATGGTGGTTGCTTTAAAGATTACTTAAGAATTTATTGTCCTTACGTGTTGGACCCTAACAGGAATGTTTACTTTATGGAATTTGGACTTGGTGACTAACCTCGAAGAATATTTTCATAAGCAAAGACCGATACATTTTGAATTTTGATGGACTAGATGGTTTGATTAATTGACGTATCGCCATGTGTTTGGAAATATGTATGATTTGGAATTTGTACTCATTCTTTGCTTGAGGAATTGTGTTTTGACTTTCGAGGAGGAAAGAGTCCTTGTAAATTTAGGATGATGAGTTTGAAGTAATTTGGATCAAAGGATTTCGTGGTAAGTCTCTTCTGCCTTGTGGTTGTTAATGATCATATTTCCCTAGAGATAAGTATTTTGGTTGATGGGTTCTAATAAGAGTTTTGATGAAGCTAAGAAATTTAGAGTTCGTAATAAATCTTTCTTGTGGATTGTTAGTTGTGGAGTTTACTGTGCCGATGGATTTAGATAAATAAATTGGATTTGAATAATTGGGATTTGTTTTGCTCGAAGTTTCATGTTTACGAAATAATTTTTGTAGGAATCTCATGATTGAAAATGTTGAGGATATATTGCACTCCCTTGAGGACTAGTTTACTCGCGGAGTTAGTGATGTCGAGTTGCAATCGACATTTGAATTGTCATAGATGGAAGATAGTTTTGTGATTCATTCCTCTCTTTTACCTCAATTTGATCCTTACTCAATCCGCTACCTTTCAATCCTTTCCCTTTTTAGTCCATTTTACTCGTTTGGGCGTACCTCTTAGTATCTCGATTCGTGATTTCGATGTTCGAGTCGCTCTACGTTCGGGTATGGTCTCCTTATTTTGATTCTATCCTTGAGAAAACTTTCAAATTTCCATATCGTAATCCTAATTTAACTTTTTAAAAATAGTTTAAAGGTGGTTTGTGTACCCTCTTTTGGAGAAAATATATTTCTTTCCCTTTTATATTTGGATTTTGTGTTTGGTTGGTTGTTTGGACTTGTTATTGGAGACGTCAGGTGACTAGTCCGGCACTTACTAACACCTGTTTTGATTTTCGATTTCACTATTTCGGCATTGATTTAATTTTTGATAGCTAGAGTTCTCGTTCATGACGGGCACTCTTGTGATTCGTAAATAAAGTTTCTCACTTATGAAAAATTTACTTAAACCGTTTTCGAGAAGAACTTCATTTCATAAATGTTTTACCCTTGTAAAAATTTTCTTGTTAATTCTTAAAGCTGATTCTTGTCCTTGATACTTTTGTTTTCTACTTTCAAGTTTCGAGGACGAAACTTTTTAAAAGGTGGGGTGATTGTAACACCCGGAAATGTACCCTATTTTTCTAGTAGAAATATTTTACGAAATCTTTTCAGCAAATTTAAGTTTTAATTTGGAATTTAAAGTTTCGAGTCGAATTTAGAATTTCCGAGTTCGTATTGGGAATTTCCGCGAGATTCCATGGGAATCCCGTCTTGAGTCGTCTTTGACTTTTCTTGACTTTTGAGTCGTCTTTGACTTTTCTTGACTTTTGAGTCGTCTTTGACTTTTCTTGACTTTTGAGTCGTCTTTGACTTTTCTTGACTTTTGAGTCGTCTTTGACTTTTCTTGACTTTTGAGTCGCCTTTGACTTTCGTTGACTTTTCCGACTCACCCTTTACTTATACTCCCTCATACTCCTTACCCTATTTTCCTACACAAACACAAACCAAACTTTCCTTCCTCTTTAAGAAAACTCAAACCTTGCCTCCTTAGCTTGTTTTCCGATCTTTGGTTCATCGTAGTTCATTCGTTACTTGATAGAATTCACGTAAGTTCGTCTCATTCTCCTCCCCTTACCTTCCTCTATCCGTTTTGATAATAAAATTATCGTCTTTCGCGCTTTTCAATCTTTCCGTCTTTCTCAAGATGAATTTTATTCATCTTTTATGATCTATATGTAGGTGGTGACCTCCAAGATCCCGACAAAGACTATTTTCTAATAGAAGAGGAGCTTGACGAGTAGTGAAGACGCTTAAAGGTAACGGTGAAGGGTTACTCGGTATCATTTACGTGTTTTACATGTTATCTATGCTAGGAATCGTGTTTAGAATACGATTAGTGAGTTTAGTAATTGTGTTGATGATGGTATATATCGTTTGTTGAGAATATATATGAGAATCTATGATTTATGTTGATAATCGATAATTGTTAAATGTGGATCCTTAGTGAAAAGGGTGATTTTCGTGCATATGGACCCCAGTCGGTCGACCGGCAGCCGGTCAGACCACCGGCTGGGGCAGTGGCTGTATATTGTTGTGTTGTTACGTGATTTTGATATATGACATGGGTCTCAGCCGGTCGACCGGCAGCCGGTCAGACCACCGGCTGAGACACCTCTTCTTTCTTCTTTATTTTTCAAGTGACCCTTTGGTCCCAGCCGGTTGACCGGCAGCCGGTCAGCTTGACCGGCTGGGACATGCTGTGTTTCAATGTTGTTTCTAATATGACTATTGGCCTTAGCCGGTGGACCGGTAGCCGGTCAGCCTGACCGGCTGGCTCCTGCTGGAAGATGGTTATGATTTTTGTTTACGGTTTTCATTTATAATATTTCCGATGGTTCATTTAACGTATAATTTTACGTAGTGACTTATAATATGAATGTTGTGAATATATGACTTTTCACTCGCTTGTATCACATGTTTTGTGACGGTTTTTGCTATGTCCCACTTTGAGTCGGTTTTTACTAATGATACGGTTTGAGCACTATTTTGTCTTGTTCTTTGTATTCTCATTCCCTTGGCTACCTTCTCGTTCATAAGGCTGGAATGTCGGAACGGAGAGGTATCCTACTGCTTAATTGCATGTGTTAGTGGGCATACGACGACGTTGTTGGGAGTTGAACGCTATGCGTTGATCGACCCGGCCGTCAAATGTTGTGTACTTGCGAGGTGGTGTTATTTGCATGTAGCGTACCGCGTGTTATGAGGCTTGAGCTCTTTTCCGCCTCTTTCGTGAATTGATCTACCGAATTTGGGGTACTCGGCGTTTTCTTTGTAAGACCGAGTCTTGGATGCGAAACGCTTTATCGCATGTCGAATCGGAAAATGTGATTCCGAGAATCTGGCCAGGTTTAGATTAGGAGCCGTTTTATCGTTCCTACCAGGAGGAAATTAGTCTACATACGCGAAATGCTTTATCGTGTATGAGTTCCGGGAAATGCTTTATCCCGTGGATGCCTTTTAATCATACTTGCCATGTACACGATGCTAGTGCGTTTCATTTACCGTGAGAGTTGTCGTTTTGTGTCGTTGTCTTTGAATGCGTGATTTCATGATTTTATTCATGGTCATTGCATGATTGGCAGTGTCAAGGTCTTGGTTCGTGAATGGATGATAATATGTTGTATTTATTGTGATCATCGCATGACTTGACTTGGTTTGTCTGTCGAGTCTCAATCTTATCAATCTTATACCGCTAACGGTGAGATGCAAGCCCTAGTGAGCGTATTCGATTGCCTAAGAGTGTCTTCCCCGAGTCTTTGAATAACATGATGGATTTGGATTTGTTTCGCACATGATCTTATCATTATCTATAGAATTGCATATCTATTCTTATCGTATCTCACATGTATATTTATATATGCATGCTTTACTTTCGTATTTCCTTCTATGTACGTTTAATGTGATATGGCTGGGAGAACCCGGAGTTACTCCCCACTGACTGTGGCGTTCATGTTTTTCATGGATGAACAGGTTGCTTGATTGGATGGCTTTTTGCTTGACATTTTGGGTTCGGGTGTGAGCTAGCGGGCGTTATCCCTGGATTAAAACACCTCTAGACGATTTTAGCTTGTATGCTAAACACTTTTACTTGTTAACATTTTGGAGAGACTTCGTCTCTTGATGTAGTATAATTCGTACTTTAGTTTGTAATATTTGACACTCCTCGTATTCTTTCCTTGCATGTATAAAAGTTTTTAAAACGATCATATTTCCGCTATACAATTCACATGCTTGTTTGTTTTATATTTCCGCATTCGCGAGGGTTGTCACAGTAGGACGGGTACAGCTCAACATATCTCTTGCGGCATCCAACCTGCGAGTATCAGGCCGACGTGGGTAGCCAGAAGACGATGATGATGACGACGCTTGGTTAACAAGTCGGACTGCTTCAAGCCTCTTAATCCAATAATCCCTTCGATGTTCAATGGATCCTTTAATCAATGGGTGATGATCAGCGGGAACTACGGCAAGAGCCTCCTCCTCATCTGCAATCAATTTTGTAAGGGTCGTCTCATCGTTGGGAAGGTTAACTGCTGCCATTGATGATGTTAATTTTTGGAGTAATTAATTAGGGTTATGTAATATTTAAAGGAGGGGTTTTGAGGCTGTATTTATAGAGGGGTTATGCTGCCATTGATGATGTTCAATGGATGCTTTAATCAATGCTGGTTCTGCTGTTGTTTATTCACGGGTTTGGACTGCAATATCTTTTAATTAAAAATAATAATATTGAGAAATAACAACGGTTATTGGTTAAACAACCCGTTGTTATTACTTTCCACAACGGTTCTTCTGACCACAACCTTTGTGATATAGTAATGACATCGGTTCACCATAGCCGTTGTGATAGAGAAATAACAACGGTTATTTGTTAAAAACCGTTGTTATTACTTTCAATAACGGTGCATATTGCAGTAAGTGCATTGACTGCATAGGAAATGTAACTGCATATATACATTCACACATTTACTCAATCAATAACGTACTGCATGTGAATGTATAGTCGTTTTGGGATTTGTAAATGCATGTGAATCAATGCCTTCATGTGAACCAATGCATGCATGTGAATCAATAACTGCATGTGACTCAATAACTCCAATCAATAACTCTCTATAAATACAGCCTCAATACAAGGTTATCAACCACATACAAAATTTCCCAACTCCAATCAATAACATATTTGCTAAACCATACAAAATTTCCCAGCCTCAATACTAACATCAACCATACAAAATGTCTGAAACTTTTACTAAACCATATGCTTGCATCATGAAACAAATGCCTTCTCATATTGAGGGTAGCTACGTTGTGTGTAAAAGCTACAAGAAACTCCGTGATACGCTTATTCGAAATGGCTACTTAATCAAAAATATGTGGCCAAATTATCATCGCAGGTACTTTACAGGGGAACTCGTTTTCGAGTTTGGGATGACGGATGCTCATCGTGCGTCCGCATTCAAACTGGCAAGAATGTTTGTGTTGGACCAATTTTATAGTTTTGATAATGACATAGTTTTGATAATGACATGTGTTTACGTAATAATATATGTTTTACTCGATATATCATATACGTGTAATTGTGTGCTTTAGTCTTATTATAGCTAGCAACAATTATGAGAAGAAAGATCAAAGTTAGGCATAACTTTGATAAAGTCTGTGAGACAAAGTTATAACAACTTCAGGAATAACTTTGGAAGTGAACATGGAAGTTATAGCTAACCAGGCATAACTTTAAAGAAAAGCGCTTCAAACAAGATCTACATCAAACTACACAAGACTCGAGATGGAGGGTCTTTGTGATCAAGATGAAGAGATGATCCGTATACTGAAGATCTTTGTGAAGATTATATAGTATAGGTCGTAATTCGGTAACTATTCCATTCGAGAGATTTTATGTTCAAAGTTATAGCTTTAGTCTATGACTTTGGATGATAAAATATTGATGCATGATTTTGGAAATAAAATGTTTTGAAATGTTTTCAAAAGTAAAAGAGTATTTTTATATTTATCAATTATTTTAATAGAGAATATATTTATGAGATTCTATTGGTTAGTAATACAACTTATGGGTTGTCATGCTACCTAGGGTTTCTAATATATTCTATCTCAATTTGTTGTTAACCTAATTAGCCCACCTAGTGTTTGAGCCATCTAGGGTTTCGTGAAACCTAGTGTTGTGCCACCTAGGGTTGCGTGCCTCCTAGGGTTTCGTGAGCTAGAGGATTTCGGCCAATCTAGGTTGTTTCCTTAGTTTACCTAATCTAGGATTCTACTATATCTTTAAAACAATATTTTGAGATATAAAGATAAATATATTTCTATAAGATAAACCAAATAATATTTTGAGATAAAGATATTTCTAAAAGATAAGCAAATATTATTTTATGATAAGATATGTATCTTTATTAAATATTATACTACGGTTTTAGATCTACTATGATTCTACCACTATAAATACTCATTCATATACAAATTGTAAAACACACGAAACACACTACATTCACACGGCTATTTATTTTACTTGTGTTGATTTTCCAAAATCGTTTTAAAGCAAACCTTTGAGCAAATATTTATTATTTTTAGAGTTTGTTTTTAAAAGAGTTTTGCATCAATTATTATCAATCGCTTGAGTGAAATACGTTATTGGATAATAGTACATCATTATAAGTTTACAATTCTTTAACGGGAATTTGTGTGAGTTATATTGTACTTTCTTATTAGCGTAAGATAGTATAGAGTATTTAGCGATACTCACCTTGAGGTATAATCATAGTGTTGATTATA
Source organism: Heliosperma pusillum (assembly GCA_022085475.1). Lineage (NCBI taxonomy): Eukaryota > Viridiplantae > Streptophyta > Magnoliopsida > Caryophyllales > Caryophyllaceae > Heliosperma > Heliosperma pusillum. The sequence goes on from JAIUZE010066349.1 coordinate 76,492, forward strand.
CGAGTGGGTTGGTAATTTTTGTAATCCGTAGAAAGGTACTACAAATTATTAATCGAGAATAGTGGACGTAGGTTTCAACGTGTGAAACTGAACCACTTCAAAAATCGTGTGCCTCTCTGTTATCTCTTTACTTTTCGTTATTTCGTTACTTGCGCGTACTTTGATTAATTAAGTAGTTGATTTTAATTCATAAGATCAAATAATTAATTACATATCATATAAATCAAAAAAGTGGGGCTAGTTTTTAATACTCAATTCACCCCCCCCCCCCCTCTTTCGTATTCGATCAATAGACTCTACA